>NNCF01132113.1:85575-102898 GCA_002313205.1 Laupala kohalensis
GCGAGTCCCACACGCGGGGAGAGTCATGTTGACTCTCCCTAGTGCGTAACTGCATTTTCCCTACCTGTACAAGTTTTAAGGGCTCTAATGACCTCGCTGTTGACGAGCCCTAAAGCCCCACAAAAAAAATACAGTCTTTAAAGCACTTTCTAAGATCATCAACATATATTGTATACAGAATAGGTCCTAGAAAACTCCCTTGTGGTATACTTCTATCCTAATATACTTTTGTGCTATGTAGCTTATTAACTTTAATTCTGAAAATACTGTTTCTGCCCTTTTCTCTTCCATGTGTCCTCCGAAATGGAGCAAGCAAAATGAATTTCTTTCTCACAACCAAAACAGTACACCTGATCTTTCTAACTATTTCACATATTCCACGGGTACTCATTTTTGCTTTTTCCGACAATATTTCGTGAATATGAACAACAAACAATCTTCTTTACCTTACTTTTTGAACACTTGGAAATTCGTTTCCAAAATTAATCTCACTTCCACTTAATATTTTGAAATTTATCACTTCTTCTTGATTCTGATTTATTAAGTATCAAATTCAGTCCAAAAACTCTTTAATTTGCAACAAAAAAACAGCAAACTAATGATATATTAATACTCTTGATTACTTAGCGTCACTTCACAACACTTATTCATAATAATTCATTAATAATAATAATTTATTGTCAAAAAAGCAGTACAAACTGTGTATGACTACGTAGAGGATAATAAACTAATTTACTCTCCGGAAGCAAGCAAGGGACCATCCCATCAATTCCGATCAAGGACCTTAAGGCAGAAACGGATTGAAAAAATTCAGTAAAAATTCCTAGATAAGATAAAAAGTTAGCTACGAGTTATAATACTAATAGAATATCAACATGTTTGTAATTTAATACAATAAGATTATTTTATATGTACGAATTATTACCGAACTATAGATTATTGTGAGTATAGTGTTTACAAATCATAAGAATTGAAATAACACTAATTTCACGATTTCTTGTTGCAATAAACGCGTCCCTAGAGAACCTGTATAAGAAATCCGCCTCTACTCGAAGGAAAACCTGAGAAAAACCCAGGCCAGGATGGGGCAACAGAATTAATGTACACAACTGTGCCAAAGTTGAGTGCACATGAAACTAAATAATATGAAGCATAAGAGAACGCAATCATGCAAGAAAATAGTTTTTGAAATTGTTATAAGTAATTTTAAAAGTACTACAGCAATAGCGTGATAAAGTACAAGACGGATTTAACTTTTATTTAATTCTGTACATTCTTTTACATTGTAGAAAGACTGATGCAGAAGGTAGCTTTAACCACAGATTTGAAGAGATTCAATTTTATAATATCTTTTATATATTTACAGAAGTAATATTTACAGTAATACAGAATATTTACAAAAGTTAATGAAATGGCAGGATTGCATATTGGTGAATCTGTAATTTAAATCTAAGGGCTTAAAATCTTTTGAGTCTTGGTGTGGCTTGACTTGTTCCGTATGTTGATGGCTAGGTGGTTCGGGTGATCTTCCCGTCTCTTGATATCTTCGGCTGTGGTCTGTGATGGTTTGAAAGACGGGATCTTTAGATCATTATGCAAAGTTCTATTAGAATCTTACCACGGAACATTCGTTATGGCCCTGAGAATTTTTTATTGGAATCATTGCAGTATTTCGATGTTAGAGAGGCTTGCAGCACCTTAGAGGTGAAACCATACGTCCAAACCGGTTTCAGTATCGCTTTATATATTAGCAATTTGTTTTGAAGGGGGAGAGGTGATTGTTTGCCGATTAGCCAAAATAACTTTCTGTATTTTATATTTAGTTCGGTTTTCTTAGTTATATGCTTCTTCCATTGTCAACTTTCGATATAAGTGCATAACTAGGTATTTCACAGTTTCACTTTGTAGGGAATATGTGGCATTCATTTTGACTTTTGAACAGGATTGAGATCTAAGAATATAAGTAACATGCGTTGATATTCATTTGGGTTGATGCGCCATTCTTTGAACCATGCATATATTTTATCTAGATGCGATTGTAAAAGTTTGGTTGCTTCGTTTGGGTCTTCAGCAGAAGAATGGCAGTATCGTCAGCGTATGTTACTTTAACGGCATTGTTGCCTTGAGGTAAGTCAGCCACGAAGAGGATATAGTATAGGATTGAGCCTAATACTCTACCTCGAGGGACTCCTGGCTCAATTTCATCGAATGATGAAACATCCGTAATGAATTTTACGTGGAAGTATCTGTATGACAAACATGATTTAAAGAGATTGAACCACGGGTGAGGTAGATATTTTTTTATTTTGAATAGTAGTCCCGTATGCCATACAGTGTCGAAGGCTTGGCTTATGTCAACAAATGTAGCAGAGCAATATTGTTTCTCTCCTAGAGCTCACATTTAAATACGTGTATACTGTGGCGAAAAAAATTAAATAATAGAGTAACGGTTAATTAGCCACTACTATTGATTAAATAATTTAGTTTCCCATAATAACCTCCATCTTTCGGGTGATAGAGCCCCATGTTGGGAAAGCCTATTGTGATGGAAAATAATTAAAGTTATGGGTAATTATCCTACCTGCCCCACTCCGCAGTCATCATCACGCTCCGGCTATCTCAGCAAACTAATTTAGGCCGGGCTGGTTCGGCTCGCTACTACTGCTAGTTTTCTGATCGCAGTCAGAATCATTTACCTTACATTAGAATGTTTGTAGATGGCCTGCCTGTCTCGAAGGTGCGTAGGCGAGAGGGTCCTTCCGGGATTTCTCTCTCAGATACTGCCTTGTTGTCTAAGTGTTTGACAGCTGGTGGAGCGTTGTTGAAGGTTAATGACTCACGCGCCGTCTTTCGCATATCCATACAGCTCGCCACCAGCCGGCTCGAAGAAACTCGACGGCCTAATTACGGCACCTTGCCGTTTAGCTAATTAGCTAAATATCCGAACCCGAGTCGAACACATGGTGAGAGGTTTTCAAGGACTGAAGCCCCTTCACGCCTCGGTGATCACGTTCCGCGAAGCCGAGTTTGGCACTCTAGTTAAAACGAAGTATATTCAATCGATACGTCCAAACAAGTGAGAGATCGCTTCTTTTGCTCGAACGAATAAAGCGTGTGCGATTTCGAGAGAATGCAATGTTGAGTATCAATTCGCGAAATGAACTAAGGAGTCGAAACGATACAGTAGCACAACCTTTTATCCTGGTTGAGAGAGCATTTGTATGGCATATATTTTCAGTCGAAGACCTACAAATTCTACCAACATCGCTTCCACACTCATCCTTAAACAGACCCAATACTTTATTTCATGGTAGTATACCAAATCGATTCAGCAGTTCAAACGTGGATGTATCATAGTAGGAAGGATAGAGATTCATTACGTCATACACATTACATGACATCGATTGAATATAGCTATTCGTATCTAAATATAGCAATTTTATGTCGGGCATGCGCTGTTTGAGAAACGTATAGAAGAAATCAAACATGTGGTATTTGGAGAGTTCTAAAATCGAAAATCAGTCGTAAATAGGTTTATTCATACGCACTACTGTTTTGAGGAGCTCGATCGTCATTGATTGATTGACTGCAGAGAAACGCCGGATCTGCAATGTTTCCGCACACCGCACCGTCCCTCCCACGTGTTGACGTTATAGATGTGTCGATGTCGCACATTCTCACAACACTTCCCGTAAATACTATTGACCATCAATTTAAAGAAATTCGTTTTGAAAGAAGAGATGGCATTCTTTCGTAATGCAGTATTACGTTCGAGATAGGGGAGAAGCCAACAATTTGACAAAAGCAGAAAATGCGATGGATGCGAATGAGTTTGTAACCCGTCTCTAACGCTTGTAAATTTCGAATGTGAATGACGTAGTGTCGTTTTGGAAGAAGTATGGTCATCAGTTTCGGTTGTCGACTCTGCGGATGGGGTGGTATTTGTGTTTCGGAGCAAAGCAACAAGTCGATGAAGCTGTCATGGAGATGTTCCGGAATGTCGAGATCCACATTTAACACATTCGCGAGACATGTCCTCCGCAACCGCTTGCGCTACGCCAAAGTTTGCAATGTCCGTAATCCATGGGAAATAACCGATGGGTAAGACTTGTGACATAGCCTGTCCGTACAGATTATTATAGTTGATATATTGAAGATAACGATCCGTTTCTAACGGATTGTTGCTTTCACCCATGAAGACATTATTGGCTCGTGCATATCGTGTACTCACTTGACACAGACCACCGCGGACTCCCTTTTCGGGAAAGAGAGAAGCATCTCGTCGGTGAGCAGTTCCAAAGTCAGCCCCGTCATTTTTAACATGGTATCCCACGACAGAGACAGAGGTGTGGTGATATAATGTGTAGGATCAAGTGAATACATGCAAACACAAGTTTCGAAACGATTCGAAGATGTTGGTGAAAAAAAGCACATCGATTTTCAAATACATATCGGTATAGTCAGAGAGATTGAAAAACCCCAACACTTGCCAGACGTGTTGCGCGTACAGGTAATCTTCGTTTGAAATGTGAGTGCCGGATAGGGGACTGAAAACGCATCCATGGGTGGTAATGCAGTTTCTTCGAGTTTCTCTTCCGTATTGACATAGTCGTACGGAAAACACTCTCTCCACACAATGGATGTCATCAGGAAAATGCGTGCGAACATGTGTAAAACCTGTCGGACGGAAGGTGCGTGCTAAAGCACCGAGCGAGCTGGACATAATTGACTAGTCTAGGAAACGCAGCTCCACTTAGCAAACACGCAACGACATAGAGATAAAGCACGTACTTGTGGGGCACGATAAAGAATTTTTTTTTAACTTTAATCTTTTCCTATCGCGCTAAGAATGAAAAGGGAATCAGAATTGTGAATCAATATAGGAAGTAGCACTTGATAATTCATATTACATGCGTTGAGTACAGCACCGCGATACCCACCAGTGAGGTGATTGTGATCGCGTACGCTTTCTTTTTGTGTACAGTTCCTCCCGCAAATACAACACGACGTCGCGCTATGAAAATGGACGTCATCTTCGGGACGCATCACGAGCGAGAGGGGGAGGTTGACACATGTTATATAGTCGCGTGCAATGTCCTTTAACGTCTTCAGGAGCTGGTTCGCTATATCACGTCCGTGAAAAGATAGATAGCGATTGCGTGTCACATCAAAAGTGCAGACCACATGGAGACCGACTGAAATGGTATGTGATGTTGGTAGGCCTCGGAATAGGATACACGGATCGGTGGTTGACACGATGCAATAGGTTCAGTGAAAGTTTCAAAATCACAATAGATCACGAGTGTTCGCTGTTACCTTCCATAATTTTTAAAGAACATGTTCGCGTCTTCTTGTGAAGGTAAAATGACCCGCGTCGTCGCTCCCGTTTGACAATCATGAGAGTTAAATGTTCCTTGGTGTCGGGAAACACGTAAACATGTGTCACAGGACAATACGCGAAGTGCATGTTTCGACAATTACCTGCTGAGTAATCTTCCCACATCTTTTAGCCAACAGTAATGTCTTTGATAGAACAGGAGATTGGCGTGGTGTTGCGTGTGCGTGTAATAAATGCTACGCACCATCCACTTGTTTTGTGGCGACGACCATATTAGTTGATGGATGTAACATGAATAGTCTGGATTTTGTTCTTCGATACGTTGTGTATTGATCACTTTCATCGGGAAAGAAATATATCTGTGACGGACGACTAGAATTCTGAATGTGAGAACGGTTACGATGACAGAGCATTGCCGCAATGGACAAAATGAAACATGCATCATCAAAATTCTTTCCATTAACGATTCCTTTTTTCGCATTATGAAACTTGGTGCCGTTAATTTCACGTAGGCAGATCCGACATAGTTGTCATCCATGCGGTGAAAATCGATATGAGAGCAACAACGTTCTTTAAGGTGTTTTCACTATCCCGCTCATGAAACTCATCGAAACGTATCAATCGGCACCACAATATTGATACTGTATTTCTCGTCAAAATCATGCGAAGAATAAGAAAAAGAAAGGACACGTCCGGGGAGGATAGAAAAAATTTTGAACTTTGCATGCGTTCATGTTCCGGCTCGGAAGGTTTTTCAATGACAATTCACATTCTAAACAAGCGATAATTTTATAGTAAGAATGGTGTAAACAATGCAACGTTGAAAGGAAATGTGTTAGACAGTAGTATAAAAATGTTGACGGTTGTTGAATGTCGATCGTGTTCACTATACTTCCACGCAAAATATTTACGTTCAAAGAGACACATCGATCTGTCCACTGAAGCGGTTCGAGATCACGCGTATGACGAATCACAGTTGGTCTCACCACGCCACTGCCTTGCTGTTGTCGAACACTCACCTCGTCTTGTTCACTGTCCACAGTCATATGTTTGAGCCTGTCTCTTATNCTCTTTCGGGAAGTTCATGACGCAGGTGAAGGATGATGTCGCCACCTCACGTTCATCATCTGAAAAAAAAGAACGAAATAAAAAATTAATACGGTGTATCTTCTTCACTACTAGAATAGAATAACACACCTGTTTGTACGTGAAATGGGATGTCATCCTTTGCGTACATCAGTTCGTTATCAAAAGATAAATAAAATAATAAAACTGATAATAACGAAGAAAATGTAAAAAAATGTACCCATCCTGTATTGCCACAACGCCTGCTGCGCGTCGGATAGCAAATGTTCATCTGAAAAAACTGATACGGAACAGTAATTAAAAACACATTTTTAAGGTTAAAGGACTTGTCATACTCATCATACATCGTCTCCGATTGCTTCTCGTCTGACTCCTCCACCGCCTCCTCCATCCTTTTATTATATTCACAAATTTCTAAAAACAAAGATGTATCTAAAAACAAAGGTGCCATCAGGGAAGGTGATGAGGAGCACGTGCTTCGTTTCGTCGTCCTCGTAACTGAAACGATTGCAATTGTCAAGCACGTTTATAACCGTATTCTTGGTTTGCAAACTTAAGAGAGCGAGTTCATCTGCGCCGTCAACAAGGGAGCAGTACCGTAGATAATGAGTGTTCAACTGATTGCTTCGATCTACGACATAATACCCTTTTCGTATTGTAATATAAAAATTGGAAACAGAGTCGACCACAATTTTTGGTATTAATAAATTTTATAATAAATTTATTGTCAAAAAACTACAGACTGCGTATGACCACGTGGAGGACAATAAACTAATTTACTCTCCGGAAGCAAGCAAGGGACCATCCCATCAATTCCGATCAAGGGCCCTAAGGCAGAGGCGGATTCAAAAATTTCAGCAAAAGTTCCTAGATAAGATAAAAAGTNTACTAATAGAATATCAATGTTTGTAATTTTAAGCAAAAAATTATATGTACAAGTTATTACCGAACTATATATTATTTTGAGTATAGTGTTTAAAAATCATAAGAATTGAAATAACACTAAATTCACGATTTATTGTTACAATAAACACGCCCCTAGACAAAACCTAGAGAACCTGTATGATAAATCCGCCTCTACCAGAAGGAAAAACGGAGAAAAACCCGGGCCAGGATGGGTTTCATTAGAAATTAAGCTGTCTTTTATATGGATATTTTGTGGAAGTAAGCAACCTATCGCCAGGGTCGTTTCAAGCTATTTTGGCACCTTCAGTAATTTTTTCCACCCTCCCTGTGGCGTAAAGTGCATCCCCGCAGATCCTGCGATGCAGGAGTCCTGGGAGTCGGAAGGGCCCGAAGGGTCTGAAAGCTTGGCAGGTAGTATTTTTAGTTGTTTTGGTAAAGAACGTAAAATGTCGAGAACAGTTTCTCATTACATAAAATCGTGAATGAATGAAATGAAAAATTCTGCTGTCGATCTTACAAATGTATGTGGAGTCATTCAACAGTTTCAAGAATAAACCTTAGTCCACTTGGGGGGGGGGATAGTCCTCAGAATACCTGTAAAGCATGTCCAGGAAGAATGGAGTAAATACATTGAAACTATAAATGAAATAATATAAGTAATATAATACGCAGAAGTGGAGTTTTAGATCCTGAACATAATTACGAAATATTTCTGTGGAAACTCTTACATCCCGTATTGGTAACGCATATGGGAGTTGCTGTCGCTGTCGGGGCTCGAAGCCCGATGCCAACATGACTTAACATCGAACCAAAGTCAGCATTCGACGGAGTCCACAAAGCGGCGTCCGCGGGACGGAGCCAATGGTCGGCAACCGCAAGACGGGCCCATGACTCGAACACGGGTCGACGCGGGCGGCGCCCGGCGTGGGCGGCGCTCCGCCGAGTTCTGAGGGCGCTCTCTCCAGACGGACGCACGGATCGAATTCGGATTATAATGTCTCAATGACCTTGGAAGCCGTCGTAATTATAGAGAATCACAGATGGTGGAAGGGTGCAAGTTTAGGCGCACATGCGTCGAAATACAAGTCTCAACTTGTAAGTGCACGGGAGGCAACCGGATGCATAAAGTAGACAGAAGACTGATGGGCAAGACGCACATATGAATCGATGTATGCATGACAAATATGTAGCATCCGCAATTAAACTTGTACGCAGCCTCTCTCCATGATAGTGGGTCATCGGCCTGTGCCCATGCACTGGACCTGAAAACAGGTTCAGTGGTTGATGATTCACTGACATCTCCGAGCGACCAGGAGCAGCACCATTCCTCACTGCTCTGTAGAGTTCCTAGTACTCTATGCGGGGGCATAACATCTTGCCTCTGCTGGTGTTTCGGTTTGTGCTTCTCGCCACCATCTGGAATTGTAGAAGAGAATCTGGAGGACTGGACGCAGGGATCCTGTGAAAACGGCTTAACAACTTTCGATATTTCTCCGGAGGGGGTGTATTCCGGCATTCGTACGAATCACATTCTTGCGAGGCTGGAGGAAACCCCCATGCTCGAGGCAGCACTCCAATTTCTTGTGCAGTCTCGGGCATCCGGAGGAAACAGGATCGCGTTTCGGTATCCTCAAAAGGTCCTCCGGATGCAGCTGATGGCGTCGGAAGTTCCAGCAGAACCCGCCGAGCTGCATCGCTTCGTGGCTGAAGCTTTCCGGAGGAGGGGAGTGCAAATGAATCTTCAAAGCATAACCGAACACTATAAAAGAGTATTAGGGACGGTGCGTAGCGTGCCTGGGAATCCGATCGGGATGGTGGTAGTTCGAGCGTAAGATTGTACTTCAATTTTGCCCGAAGGACTGCCACCGGTAACCGGCGTCTCACTCAAGCTCAAAAACATCTTTGACATCCTTAATCCAAATAACATCTTTGACTAATGTAAAAGGCATAATAAATGACTCTTTAGAATTGTAAATATGTAGTATTATCATTGTTGTTCTTTGCTTATTTTTGATGTGTTCTCATTTAATAATTATATAATTTGTGTATTGGTCTTGTGTAGTTTGTAGCTTACTAGTTATTGTTTACATTTTTCATTTTTTTAAATTTCATTATTATTGTTCAAAAAATGTTTAGATATAAGTGTGGTAATTTGGTGATGGTTTTGCAAAAATAGTAGTCACCTGCCTCCTCGTGGCGGGGACGGTAACCCCTCCTTTCCAACAGTTTCTGCTGGAGACGGGGGGGTTAAATGGTGATAAATGTAGTTAAGTATTTGTAATTTTGTAGTTTAGTTTTGTTTTTGCTGGCATAAAAAAGATCTTAAGTTAGGTGGAGGTACGTTCTTAGAATATTGCTCTGTCTAATTTTTCTGTTTTGTCCTTGTGTTTTTGTAAATTTTGTCCAGGACTCTCCGCTATATGCATCTCGCATGGGTGCAGAGAGTCACCTTATTGTTTGTAAATTGTCAAATTATGTGTTACCTCTAGAATAGAATAAATGAAAAAAAATGTAACTCCAAAACTATTGGAGGGAGCTTGGCGCTGTAAATGTTGGTTAATACTTTTATTTGTGCAAAAATAAATTATGAAAAAGAGTATTCGACAAAAGTGGTTCAAAAGGAAATTTCGAAAATGTTAGAGGAAAATAACTTAAAAAGAAAGTATCAAAGGAAAATATATTTAGGCTTTAGGAGACGTATTCTAAGGGTTGGAGTGCAGTGGTCTATCACCTTACGTGTAGGATGACACCGGGAAGGAAATGATGGATAAAGAGGAAGTCGAGGTTCAAGATATGGTTGGACAGGTTGCTACTCGAAATTTGTATGAAACGGAGCAAGTGGATTGGCTGAAAATAGGAACCGGTAGTGGAGAGTTTAGCCAGTCATAACATTGACGAAGGAAGGGAAAAATCATGGTGACTGGTTAGAAACAGTCACATGGTTTTTGAAATTAAGTCACGTGAGAGAATTTTCGAGAGTACGGAGTGGGAACAGAAGAGATAAAATAGAGAACCAAGGGGGCTCGAGATCACTTTTTAGAACTCTTTTTTGTCGGAGGTTTTAGACCAATTTCGGACACTTTGTCGGAGATTTTTAGACAACTTTTTCAGAGATGTTTTCGGAGATTTTTAGACACGCTTTTTCTGTGATTTTGAGATGACAGTGTTTTCGGAGATTTTATTTTGAATTCGGAGATTTTTTCGAGCACTACAAGTTTGTGGTTATTTTAAGACTTATGCTAAGAAATTCAGCAGCGACGTCGGAATTTCTAACTATTCGACGTTTATTTAGATTTGTCTGATGAATTTTTGAAATCCACAATCTCCATGTTACTTTCGGAGATTCAAAGATTTAGCTCGAGAATTCTGAAAAACTTAAGATCGAGTTTCGCGGAGATTTGACATTTTGTTCATTATGGTGAGAAGTGCCATTCACCATAGTCGCACAGTGCGCAGTCAGTTGGTGAACAACTTTTGATTTTTGGGGAGAACGAGGACAGTGTCAGCACGTCATCGCCCATTGACGCAGATCGCTGATGAAGGCTGTTACTACTGCTGAACAGGAGGTGCACTTCAACCCGCTGGACTTCAACGAGGGTCTCATCTGCCAGGTGCCTTTAGAATGATCTGACCATCCCATCACGAAGGTAATCCGCTTAAACTGGGGCTTTCCAGTTGGTGAACCTTTTACAAGTGGCCGCGCCAACTCTAAAAAGAAGTGCTGCGAAAGGAAAGAATGCAACGACCTACGCTCAGGACATTTGTTCTATTATATAAATTTTACCAAGGCCTTCATAATGATGAGCGTCCGTCAAAATGTTTAGATTAATATAATTAAATTCTCTCTGTTTTATTAAGTTATTGCTAAATACTATCGTCGTATGTTTGTTAAGAGAGTTCCAGAAAGCTTGGATAGATGAACATCCTATCTATGTTACGTCATCAGCGCGTCGAGGATGTCTAAAAGAAGAACGCCGAACCGAGGTGTAATTAACGAGATAGCAACGCCAAACATTCAGTTCTGATCAAGCTCCCGAGCTGGAAGGTGCTACTAACCTCCAACGCAAGAAGCTTAATCAGGCGATCTCGAGCAACGACGCTACGCTGCCCGTCATACTGCTCACAGTTCATGCTAACGCCTAGCGGGAGCGCTACACGTCCGACTGCTCACAAGTTCATACTGACGCCTAGGGGTAGCGCAGCGACGCCAGCCGGCTCACAGTTCATACCGACGCTGTGCAGGAGCGCTATACAACCTCGTCAACAGTACCACCAACTTACAAACAATTGGTGCATCAACGCAGTGTCGTGAGTTAAAACTTACAGCTGAACAACATTCTCTTCAAGAAGACAGCCGACATTTATGATTGCGTGCCCCTGCTGTCATTGGGCACATTATGAATCTTTTCTAACATTTGTTATATACTGAAATAAACTTGTCCTGTTTTTCTTTGAAAAATCTTGTATATTTATTTTGTGAAGAAAAAAGTTATTGCGAAACAAATTTCAATACAGGAATTTGCGAAGTAATTTCCCGGATCAACACTAATGATTAAATTTATTAACTTTTTATAAATCTTTCTATCACTGTCACACTTTGTGCGCCGGAAAATGTTATGAGCTACATTCCTTTCCTCCATTAAATTTCGTATTTCGTTAGTTATTCAGGGAGCCGAGGGACGAGTTACGCGAGTCGTTTTCAATGGGAGATATTTGTTTATGTGCTGAGTAAGTAAATCCTAAAATATTTTGACTTTTCGATCCAAAGAGTGTTCATTATACACGAGTTACCATTCGTTTCTTCCATTTGAAACGCTTCTAAATAAAAATTTTTGAAGTCTCCGTAATTGATTATTTTTGGATTGTACCTATTGTTATAAACGAATAACCAGACGTCTATACAACATAGGATATAGGTAGGGGGTTGCTAGTATATTGCTAGCTGCTAAGGTTAAGAGAGTATTAAGATTCTTTTTACGGAAACACCTTGATTCAAATAACATTCACATTTATTACAAACATATATATTACATATATCATTAAATACTACAGATGCAGAATTACAAATAGATATGAGAAATTACAAAATTGAGGCTGTCAGTTGTGAGCTGACAGCTACTTCGTGAACTCTTCTTCAACGAAGTTTATTATCTACAAATTTGCATCACCTACGATGAGGCTGCAATTTTGTATATATTTTAAACAGAATGAATATAATGGTATTGCAAATTTGAAGTATGACTTACTGAGTGCATACGATGATTAACTGGATTTCTTTGAGTTTTCAAAGAATGTCCCCCCATGTATTACCCAATGTTAAACAGTTTAAGTACCTACAGTTAATGCAGGCCTTATAAATTACTACCCTTGTCATAGAAAGGGATAGATAGCAATTACTTGATAAATACCCACTACACAGTAGGGGATAAATTTGAGAAAATAGAATTTGGACCCTCTAGAAAAGAGGGAATAAATAATCAAATTACAATTATGTGACACTCAAGATACTCGCACATAAATTCCCGTGCATACGGGGAAATACTCATAAATGTTCTTTTTTTTCCTGTTGACCTCGTCGCTGCGGCAGTCAAGTGGCCTGATAAGCGGCGTAGATCCTGTTTTGTAGTGACGGACTCCAGATGCTCATGGCTGAGGTCGGCCTGTTGGTTGCCAACTGCTTCCGGCTGGTAACTCAAGTTCAACAGCAATGGTTATAGTGGAACGAATTGCTGAAACTCATAATATCATTAAAATACTTGTACTAAATAAGCTATACATGTCGTGCGTTTATACAGTGAATTAACAAAACACTTAAATGATCCCGTAATACGGTGATCATTGTCCAAAAAATCTTTATGCACTAAATAGCGCATTAACACAACACTTGAATGACAACACTCATCCCTGCAATAGGGAGTCACGGCGAACTAACGACGTCGACGACATGCCTCATGACCGAGGCAGACTGGCGTTACGAGTGAGTATAATGGCACAATAGTGCGCTATGTCTAACTGGTTACGCCCGTAGACGTGAGCGGACACATTACGAGTGCGTAGTGAGCGGCTGAGAACAGCCGTTTAAATAGGCTGCGCAAAGACTGCCTATATTGAACACGTTGCCAATCGATGTTCAAAGGGTTTAGATATTGTTCCATGGAACTTCTAGAAAAGGTTGATTCTAGAAGCTTCTTATCACAGAGTTTATACAATAGAGTGTTAGTATCGATATATCGATGAGTTTGAATACATCGACTTACATAATCGATATGATTTACCGCTCGATTGGCGGTTGCTTGAAATATTAATACATAGAAAAATATAAATAACAAGAATATACACAAATAATTATTAACAATTAAATGATTATTAATAATGATGTCTTACAAACACTTTGGTTTNCCTATGAGATTTAAGATTATACGAGACGTATATAAGATCATGTTTTGATATTCACGGAACGGGTGTCTATCCGTGAAGTAGTACTTTTTTCTATATTGGACACAATGATATGATCAATCCACGTTTCGGCCTCTCTCATATGATGTGTTGCGTGGAGTGGAAGAATCTTTAGATTCAGACTAACAAACAAGTTTCTGAAATTAATAGTAGCGCATGACTGATGTTTTAATAAATCTCCCATTATAATAACATGTTCGTGATGACTAATTTGGATAATATATTTAACATATTGTCAATATTACTGGTTTTAGGAGGAGATAACATTACCGGTAATACTCATGTTTTGACTAGCAGATGTATTTCAATTACCAGATATTCTAGCTTTTGAATTGCTTCTTTTTCGGATGAATCTAAAACTTTGTACTGAATGTCGTCTCGGAGAAAAATTCCCACCCCACCACCACCTGATGTATCGCCTGTATTTCTATCGGCACTAAGACGTATGTATCCAGATATTGCAACCATGGACGAGTTTAAACTCCTTTTCATCTACGTTTCGCTAATACACAATGCATGCAATTGACTGTTGGAAAGTATTTGTACAACTTCCTCATGGTGAGAGATAACAGGCTGAGCATTCATGTGGACAGCCAACAAAGAGTGTCGGGAGGGTTGGGGCACTCAGGTTTGGATCAGGTAGCGCTTGAGTTAATGGATCTGGGGAAGGTAGGCATGTTCGTGTTGTTGTTATTTAGGTGACGAAAGAACTTTTCCAAATTGAATAGTTAGGAAATTAAAAATAAGCCATTTATGGATTTGAGTATATTCGAGTTTAATACGTGAAATAAATAAATTTGAAAGTAGAAGAAGTGATAATTTTAAATATTAGAGAAATAACATGAAGGAATTATATATATATATATATCTCCGTGGCGTAAGTGGCAACGTTCTCGCTCGTCACTAAGTCATCCCGGGTTCGATTCCCGGAGGGGGCAAGAAAAAATTTTCAATGCAATGTCTCAGTTCATATAGCTGCGACTTCTGAAAAGTGCAACCTCTGCGACTCAACACCGCAGTTGTAATACTCGGAAACAGCAATATTTCTGGATTCTATCTAGATGCTGTTTCCCCCATGGCTCAATGTGTGTCTAGTGAATAAACTCATACAGAAATGAGACTGACTGGCGCGCAAAATCTCGTGGTCCATAGTTGGTCCCTCGTGGTCCTTGGCCGTAACGAAAATATATATATATATAGAGAGAGAGAGACTACACAGGTTTTTGGATTAATAATATAATTTTGTCTCAAAAAAAATTTTCTTTTCAAACTTTTACCAAAGGGGAGGGAACCGAGCTCCTATGGGAGCCATTTCCAATTAAAACACTACACTCTGGTGTTCAAGCAACAAACAAACATACTTTATTATTCATAATGGCTCTAAATTAATTGTTACACAGGACACTGGTAAATGGTTACAAAGCTACACATTGCTTCACCTACTGCGCTCTTGAAATGTCTCATTGAAAGTCTTTTTACATAGTACTCACCAAGATCTTCTTGATTTTGGGCTTCTCTGTTCATTACATTCTCCGTACAATTAAGCACTTTAAATCTTGCACTCGGCCTACTGACATTTATTTAACAATTTATGGTAGACAAGGCCAAAATAACATTATCAAATTCCCTCTACACTATTACACAATACACAAGATGTCTCGTGATGTCGGACTTGATGAATACATCGCCACTTTCGTGTTCTTTTGATGGACTCCAGTTCCTCGTGCCTCTTTGTTCGTTCTCTTTCTCTTTTGCCTAAGCGACTTGCCCAATGCCATTAACTTCCATTGTCTGTCTCGTTTCAGAGTATCCCGATTCACTTCGTGCTAATTTATTATTTCGTCCTTTGCAACATTTACTGTTATTATTTGTTCATTGTATTAATGTGCTTAGCATGTCCTCTGACTGATCACAGTGTAATTTATTTTCTATTAGCTATGCAACTACGATGCCTTCTTTGGCTTACTAATTTGCTGAAGTGACTGTTGACGGCTCATTAACTCATAAAACACTAATTACTGGACCTGTTCGAGTCCCTTACTTGTCTGTTCAAACTTTAACACTGCACGAGTTCCCAATTGCCCTTTTTAATCACACGATTCCCGCCTGCACACAAGACGACTTCATGTACGCGATTGTGTTCATGGGCTAATTAGTTGCTATTAATGTTCGCACTTTTCACGCTCTGGTCTATGCATTAATTGCATCGAGTATCAGTATTGATTGTTTCCTGATTCTTTTCGGAAAGCCTCACTTGTGCTATCACAACTAATGAACGAAACCCAAAATTCAACAATTCAAAATGTTTGATCTAATCTAAAACTGATTCGTTCTTCTTACTGTCATCGCACTGTTCTCACTAAGAAATTGCGTTCATCACCACATATTTCTCCGTGCTATCGCGTCTCTCCACCAAAAATTTTCAGTCACTTTATCGAAAAAAACCTCTCGAAATGTTTTACCGTCTCGTCAAAAAAATAAACTCTCAATAATTTTTCACCGGGTAGATGCGTCTTTAAAACAGAAAGAACTTTCTCGAAATTTTTCACCGTCTCCAAAAAAAAATAAACTATCTAAAATTTTTCGCCGTCTGGATCTTTGTACTTCTGTGCCCTTATTTATAGACAATTCGCGTCACGTGACGTTCCCCTTCTTATCATTTCTTCCTTTTACTACAAACCCTTTGGTTCTCCCCCCCCCCATAATTTTCATTGGAAGTTTCCGAAAAGATGTTAGTTGCTTTTTCATGTTACTAATCACACGATTTAGCTCCTCCCACTGTGGTTTTCTATTGGTTGTTCCCATTCTCCTTTCTTCCAAGACATCTGCAGCTAGACGAAGGTCTGTCGGCCATTTTGTTATTCTCAAACAATACCCTTCGTTATTCGTACTCTGCGCAGCTGCTTTGTGCGGCATGCTTCTTAGATCCCATTTTTAATGTTTTTATGGCTAGGTGGCGTGATAACCTCTCCGTTTGACATCACCCCATTTCTGTTACAACTTGTTCCGAACGTTGGCACTCCTCTAGAAACCAAATTTTTTATTACTTCCTTTTGAATTTCGCCCTCGTGTGTTTTTGCTGAAACCATTGCCCCAAATTTTACATTTCAATATATTTTCTTCCCTTGGCGAGCCGTGTCCCAAGAGACATGTGCCGTGAACCTTCTCGTCGTTTGTCGCAAACGATCACCCACGCTGCTTTGGGAGATAAAATTCCCTAACATCCGCTCTTTTTATGTGCTATCGTTTATACTGAAATTCGATGCTCGTTTTTCTAAAGATTCATTTTTCAAGTTCGAACTTGTCTGCCTCTGAACATGTGCCCTCATCGCTACTCCTTTGATTTTTTCCAAACAATAGTTTTTTTCCTTTTTCGTACTCAAAACCTTCTACAAAGCCTGTGATGTCGCACCGACACTACCCTTCAGACCACCCATGTTCCTTTCTGCTAGCTCCTATGTTGGCCCATGATTTTATATTAAATTTTGAGAACGTGATATTGAATTATCAATTAATTCAATCCACGGAGTATATATA
>NNCF01132116.1:0-140777 GCA_002313205.1 Laupala kohalensis
TGTTGAAAGAAATTAGGGAATAAAAAATAATAATGAATTTGTATGAAACTTTGATTGAAAGGTTCCTGTAATATTAACAAAAACCTTAAGATAAGTGTCTGTTTACGTGAAGTGCTGATTTTTTTATTTGTTTTATTGTATCAATTTTAGATTAATCATAATATTAAAAAACAGTTTTAAGAAGAAAAAATGACAGCAAATAACATTAATAAGGTGTGCGTCAATTTCACGTCAGTCAAGTAAGCTGAATGGAAATCAAAGTATACCGAAGAAACGGGATGAAAATGAACCGAGTAAACACCTGAAAAAACGGAGCGAATCCGAAATGTCCTCACCTGAGCGCAGCCCATGATGTCTCGTTGTCCTCAAGATGTCCCCAAGGTGTGTGCGCGAGGCGAGGGAGAGCTTCGCGCTCTTAAAGCGACCCAAAGGGATGCGGTTGTTGCATGGGCGAGGGAAGTGCGCTGTCGCTTCCTTGCATTGTGAGTCGTTGCAGTAAGAGAGTCAAGCAGCGAGGCGCGTCGCCCATTTGCCCTCTGCTCTGAACAAAAGCGACGGCGACGAGGGATTTGTCAGAGCAGAGAGCGAGCGACATGCCGTTGTGACCTCGCGGTGGAACAGTTTTTGTAGTCGCACGGATGTAGGAGTAAATCTGAACAAAAAATACGTTAAGCATCCTATCTCGGCGAAGCGGGTACCTGAGATTGTTTCCAAAATTTCATCATAATATCATTTGTCTTAATGCCATTTTATTCCCTAAATAAATAAGGAGAACCGAACGTGACAAGAGAACGTTAATATAGTTGGCTAATGTTCTACGCCCGACCTGGTGGCTTAGGGCCACTGTTACAAGGCAGGCAGCCTAAAGTTATACTACGTCTAACTCAGTTTGAGCTGGTCTAACTCCGAATACCACTGTTACATGTAAACGAAATGGCCTAACTCCTTGGTTCAGCTCTCCAAAAACCAGTCTAAAGATAAACCCATCGACCGGGGTGGGTTTAACTGTGACGGTCGCAGCGGCTAAGCGATGTGATTGGCTAAGCTGCGGTTAACAGGTCTAAGCGATGTGATTGGCTAAACATTTTGAGGTCGACACCAGCAACACGCTGCCATATTGTTGGTGGAGTATTGTGATCGTGATTTGAGGTTGCGACCTTGTTAATTTGTGTTTTCGAGGTTTTTTTCTTTGAGTATCGAGTGTGGATCTCGGTTTATGGACCCTGCACGATGACGAAGAGGCANACCCTGCACGATGACGAAGAGGCAACTGTCATGCTTCTTGATTTAATTGTTCGAGTTCCGAGGCGTTTTCGACATCGCCCAGATTTCGCTGTGGATCTGAGCGATAGTGAATTTGCCCTGCGCTTCAGATTGTCAAAAGAAGTATTTTTTGATGTTTTGGAAATGCTTCAAGATCAGCTACAGAAAGGTGAGAATTTCGGTTAACGGTATTTCATATTGTTTTAGAATTTTAAAAAAGTATGAGGAATAATCATATTTCACTTCTCAATTTTTACTCGTTCAGTTTCTTGTTAAGTTGTTATTAGTTTCATCATCATGCCACTTCATGTGAATACTAAATTTATGAGGATTTATTACTATGTGATGAGTGAATCACAAAGTCAGTACCAGAACCTGTTATGGTTCTAGCATTGTATTGTTCTTTTTTGTCTCACTTCTTTGGTATCATTTGCCCTAATACAGGAAACTCGCAGTTTCTCCAGAATGCAAAGTACTTATAGCTTTGAAGTACTTTGCATCTGGTGGTATGATTCTGCCAGTTGCTGATTTTTGTGGTGTGAGTGAGTCTGTGGCTGGGAGAGTGATTTTGGAGGTAAGATTATTCTACATATTTAAAGTTACTGCTTTGATGTGTGTGTTATAACCACATGAATACGTGGTATCGTCATGGAATAATAAAAACCCATAGACCATGGTAGTGATTTTATTATTTCGTTTTCCAACAAAGAAATTACACCATTATTCTTTCTAATATTTACGACGGTTTCATCATATCCTATTGCAACTGTATTGAAAAATTGTTTGTTGTCATTTGGAAATTCCATCATGTTGAAGGCATTGTCATTTTCAGTGCCAAATCTTTGTGTTACGTTGGACAAAAACTCTGAGATCGTTGGTCTTTTAACAATACCTATTTCAGGTAAGAGACGTTCCTATCTCCTATACAAAATGAAATTGGAGTTTGAAAATCTTCTTTAAATGTAACAAGTCGCAACTGTAAACGCATTATATTCAGTCGCGTGATGTGGGTGACGTTTTCGGTGGAACTGTACATTTCGCAATATTTATTGAATTATTATTTTAAATTGTTAAATTGGTTGGCAGTGCCTTTATTTATGACAACATGTACTAAAGACGCACAAACTCTTTTACAGTTCGTACTTTCACATACGTTTTGGGGATGTATGTTCCCCATCTTCAGATGTATTCTTCCTTTTCTTCCCAAAATTGTACAAAATCCTATAAAAACGTTTGTGCGTCCTTAATACATGTTGTCATAAATAAGGGCACTGCCAACCTATTTAACAAGTTGAAAGACAACATTAATCTTATCTATAGTATTTTAAATGCCCAGTAAGATATGAAACTCGTTACGCCAGTGGGTTCCCATTTTCATTTACTATGTTTTAATTGGTTTTTTGCGTATATTAAGCGAAATTTGTGACAGGATATAAAAAACCTAAGCCAGCGCAAATGTAACCTCCTACTATTCAAGATATTTAAACATATTCATACATAATTCACAAATTTGCGACGTAAGGGCATAAAAATTTATCGGTATTGGAGAATGGTTAAATCTATTGTTTGAAACATTTTTGGGGGGTACTTAAACCTAGTCGCTCTACACGATGTAATACCTTAAATTATTTGGACAAAAATGTAACGTTTCAAGTTCTCACTTTCACGAGAAAATACTTTCGTGTTTAGCAGCTTGTCTAAGTAAAACGAGTTCTGTTAAACATTTGTTTATCAACCGGAACACACAGGAATTCGTAGCTTACTTTACTCGGATTTTTTAAGGCTTTCGAACACCGTTTACATATCAATTACAAACCGAAGTAACAGGAAACATGTATGGTAATGATCCGTGCACTCTGTACGTGAGATTAGATTTATGATGAGGTTGTTCGTAATAAAGGTTTTCACAATAGGTTTTGTATGAATGGTCCAGCAAACGCGTAACAGCACTGCACGCGCTAGCTGAGGCATAATAGCAGAAGATGACGGAAGAAGGCAGGAAGCGGAAACATGGGCTATTCGACAGCAGAGGTGTGTCCACCTCCATTTCCGCCGTCCCACCGGAAATTTCGATGAATCGCGCGTTAGCAATTGCTTTTTATTTCTCATGTGACTTGTAACCGCTGCGCTTCCCATGGTCACATAGAACCGTACGCGCCAAGCATTGCTTTAATAGATGCTGCACTCTGTGAGAGCTTATGTGAACGTCTTCAAGCTCTATGTGGCAGGCTGTGTAACTACATGTACAGCTTTCCTAATCTACCAACAGAGTGTGCTCCATGTCTTATTCGAAGGCTAATCGGCCTTGGGAGGCGTCTCCCGCGAAGGACGCTCCAGTGGCGTTTGTATGATTGACGCCCCGGCGAGAAAGATAGGAGAAAACTCCCCCAGTGTGTAGAGTAGCTGAAATAGACGTCGCTCAGAAAAGGTTTCAAGTCTCCCGCTGAGCTTTTTTACAAGATTGGCCTCGCTGCGGGATTTCTTAAAACCCCTAAACGTGGACGTGTGACAGCTTGGTCGCTATGTAGGGGATTTAAAGCCTAAAAGAGAACACCCTGAGATAAAAAAGAGTTAGGAAGGACAAACGTATGGGACATAAAACTGAGATGCGTATTTCGGGTTATTTAAACGATATATCCATCAGACGCAGCATTTCCATAGTATTTTGTTTCCTGAAGTGAGTGAGACAACGTACTTGATCCACTCATATTCTCTTTTTTGTGCCAATGAAAATTATGTTATTTCTAATTTCAAGTTTACAATATATCATTTTGATAGTTACCACACGCAATAATATGTGAAGCATCAAAATACACCATTTTAAGAATTTCGCTCAATAACCATATTTATAAAAAACTTTTTTTCCATATCCGAGGTGTTATATGTTGTAGGTATCTATTTTATTTATTTTTCGTAAATACGAGTTGAAGTTTCGATGGCCCGTTAGGAATTGTATCGTGTGTTCTATTGGGTAAAACCATTTTCGATTCTTTTCTGCAAATTCTACTCGCTTTATGTAGTAGCTCGTTTGTCTTCCTTTTTCACATTTTTGCCAACGAATTGTCCAACCTTCCATCATTGCAGAAGTTAGTTTTTGTCTTGCCTTTTTGTCCCTTTTTTATTATCTCTTCATTTACTCGAATTTCTCACTTTTTTAGTATATGCCGGAATTTAATTTTTGAATGAATTAAATTCCGGCATATGGGAATTATTCGTAGAAGTACATTTAGAGCCTCAGTTGCAACATATGCAGATAGCAGTTGCAGACATTGCCTTTGCACACATTGGTGCATATTTGCAAAACATTGATTTACAAGTATTTCGGTCCATATTGTTGCTCCGTACGATATCATAGGTCTTAACGCTCCAACATATAGTGAGTACAGGTCTTTTCTTTATTTATTGAGAGATTACGTCAGATTTATATGTAAACGTTAATTCATACACGGCGCGTTTAATGAAACTGGCAACAATGGTGCAGCAAACTCGCGAAACAGCGAGGGAGAACCAAAGGCGAAATTAAATCTGACCCTCCCTCAGAGGGATGAAATCGCCGGTCCATCCCCACACTCCTCCACATATATGTACAAAGACAACAGGAACATAGTAGTCCGAACGAGTTGTTGAGGAATACAGTCGCTAAGTTTTAGATGAAACAGGACCTGGTTATAAATTGAACGTATTTTAACTCAGCAATGCACAATAAGTGACACCCTCCCGACGTGTAGCAAGGTAGGCGAGAATCTTCAGATGACGATGCGAAAATGAGTTGTACGTGCATCGGTTTGGTCATCCTGCACCAGTAAGTGACCTTTGTATCCACGCGTAATTCGTTTCGCACGTGTGGGAGCGACGAAATATATCGTTCTGTGACGCGATTATTGGCAGGCAGAATTGAAACTATAGTGCAGTAGGACTCCAATAATCCGGATCATTGAACACGGTCTCTACCGATTATTCCAGTTAGGATAGTTCTATTTCTTACAAAACAAAAGTTATTTTTATGGCATAATTCCCAGTAAAAATATATTGACTAAAATAAATAAACTCACAATGTGCATTAAAAAACAATTTAATGATAAAATTGGTCTCAAGTAGTTACAGGTAGCTCAGTGCAGTAAAAAACAATTGTTTATAGTACATTATGTTATTATTATTATCATTATCATAATTGGAACTTTAGGGCTCGCCAACACCTAGATCATTAGAGCCTTCATGGTTTATTGAACAGTTACTCCCTTCTCACAACTAATTTCCTTTAAAGTCCAATTATTTCCCGCATCGATTCGTATGATAGGAATTCGGATAGGTTGAGTTATATTGTACCTACGTCTCTTCCCTCCCGTTGGTAGTGGTCGCGATGAATCCCCTTGTATTGGGAACGCTTCATATATAGGCGAATATTTTTATCGGTGGCAATTATTTGATGGTTCATCCAATAAACTGTGCTACAGAGAAATTATGCAAATTATTTGAAAAACATGTACATTGTATGTAAAACATGTACAATACGAGAAGTTTTAAAGACGTATATTTTTTTGAAGAACTAGTCTAGCAACAAAACCAACTGAAACCATTCAAGCGGCCAAATTACCAATAAAACAATCAATCAAGATAGAAAAATACAAGATGAGAGATAAACAATTGGAGAACAACACTCTGGTAATGACTATGTTGTGTATATGGTTACAAAAAGAGTAATCGAATTGTAAATAAATAAATAAATAAATAAACGGTGCTACGCACAATAAAAGCGCGTTTATACACTTATGTGTTGTATCGTTCGGCGATAATGTTTATACATGTTCTTTTCCAGTAATTTTGCGAGACCGCCTTGTCTACACTATACATTATAACGAGGCTCATAATGCTATTTCTACTTTGTTCTGCCAAGACCAATGTTTCCCCATCCCCGTCAAGCTCTTGCACTATCAAGATTTCCTTATTGTTCTTCCCTCCTGATTTCATTCCGCACTATTCCTAGTAGTGTCACATTGATTAGTCAATCCCCTAATGTCCACGTACTCTTGCCTTTGGATCACCCAGCGTAGTCCTCATTGCCGCAAATGCCACGTATACGCCTCTCCTCCCTCCCGACAAAGTTCGACAAATGATCCGTGGTTCCTCTTCGTTTCCCCACATTCCCTCTTCTATAGCCTCGTGGCGTACACATTGAAATTGACTTGTCCCATGGTCAACTCACCCCCACATCCCTCCTTTTCTGGAAATTTGTAGAAGTATAAAATTGGAATAACACTCGCAATGTGGTTTGGCTTCGTCATATAGAATAAGATTCACCCAAACAAGAGGCTTCATGGAAAATAGGTAGTACACATGAACGTATCTGGGGATGGTTCTAGATCAGGTGTTCTCAACCTTTTTAATAATGCGAGCACCACATTCATATAATTTCAAATACGCCAGCACCATGAAAAAGAATTTGTTTTTCAGCATTAATGAGAATATTTTTTAAACTTTTCAGGTATAATGAGAGTATTCATTGTCAAAACTATACACTCCATTACAACCTCCCCACTAGAAAATGGAATGGAGTACCCAGTAACGTTTTGATATACTAATACAGGAAACTCAGTTGAAAGCTTGTTTGTGTTATTGCTACGCAAGGTACCTTTTTGTGCGCTGGAGCAATGATTTGAAATAGTCCATTTTAAGTACTCTTTCGTAAATAATCTCTGGTGTGTTTAAAATTATTCCGACTGTAGAATTTTAGAAAAAGAACTCAGAGATGCTCTACCGTCGGATGAGCAGATTACTTAATATTACTTATAGAGTACCATGGTGCTCGCGTGCATCAGGTTGAGAACGTCTGTACTATATCATCAGATGCTATTTGAGGAACATGCGAATTATGTTGGGTGGAAGGACGCACTGGACATTTTTCAGTCGGTTGAGGGTTGGTTTGTGGCAATGTAACATCGCACATAAGCAAGTGATGAACTTACTTAAAAGAACGGTGTGCTCATTGCTTATTTATAAGGGTGTGGAGATGATGGTGAAGAAGAAGTTACAACAGGTCCAATTATCCTTATTCAGACTTACGGGGGCATATCGTACCGCCGTATCAATTAAGTGCTAGAAGATATACAAGGAGTATTTGTCATATTTTTGCGCGCAAAATATGAGTATTCGGCAAATAAAGAAGAAGAGAGAGGAAATAATGGTGAATATTAAGGTAATGAGAAAATATGATAAAGGAGGGAGACGTACATTGAAGGTGGAACTACAGGATGGATGGAATACTAGAGCGGAGGAGTTAAAAGGGCGGATTGACATATGAGGCGTGCAGAATAGAAGTGGTTTGGAGAAAAACAGGAATTTGTAAAAAGGAGAATTGGAAAATACGTATGAACTAAGCACACACACACACACAGATATATATACACATACGTGAGTACCAAACATAACATTTATTGAATAAATTGAAAATATTGACTATTAGATTACACTTTGAAGTGTTTTGCATTGACATGTATTATTGTAGATGAAGAGAAATTTGTTAAGTCGAGAAAAAAAGATTTATGATCCTTTTTATTTGTGAGGTCGTTATTTAAGTGAGTAACAAAAATAATTTAGTTCAAAATTATTCAATTTTTCTCTTACTCCCTCGTTGTGTGATGCTAGCAGATTCTCTTAAAATATTAGTAAAATTTGAACGATTTTTCAATTAAAATCTTGCTCAAGTGATAGCAACCGCCATTGATTTTGTTTGATCATTAATGTATCAGCTGAGCCTTTTTTCAAAATTTTCCAATACCTCTCAGGGTTACATAGAGTGGAATGGTAGTAACGTCAGTAAGTTTTCCCTTTGAGACCTCCGTAAAGAATTCGGCAAACACTGCTGTCTGATAAGTGTAGGAGGGTAGCAGCTTTTGGGGCTTGCTTTGGTGGAGAGTGAACGCTCAATATGTGCTTCTTCTACAGCAACAAGTGCGAGGTCGGCAGGGTGATTTTAATTTCAATTCAAAAAGTGTTTACCTAATATTTGAAACCCAAGTCTTCTTAATTGTTCTCTTACTGAAAACGAGATCTCCACGACCAAGCGCAAAATGGATGCAAAAAGCTAATGTAAAACCGTTTTAACTTTGCTTTTGGGGTTTTGACATTCGTCACTGTCTCCCTCCCACCGCAACGGAAAACTGCATTGAAATCCAAAAAAATTGCTAAGTTATATTTTATTGCTGGAATCCCTACATTTGGATGCAAAATGTGCATAAAAATGTTCACTCCCCCCCACCTATCGGGAACCTTCCCAAATTCGGGTGTAAAGGGTTAAATAACGGTTTTCTTTCGATTTTTGTGTTTTGTGTTGATTTTAAAGTAAAATTTATGCATAAAAATGCATTATGCAAAATTTTGACCAAATTAAGTTTTTTTGGAATTTTCGCCGCGAAGGGGCAAAGAAAGTATTTATTATAACGGCATCTTAAGAGAATTATATGCGTTTTAAATATAGAATTTTACACTCTTATGCACTCATACATACACACATAATTTATATTCACAAATACGCGCACAAACACACACACACTTAGAGAAGGGCCAATTCACGTGAGCGAATCTGTACATAGATTTTTATAGATTGATTTCTTTATATTTGTATTAATTCCATTATGTTTAGGTTTTGTAATTAAAAACTATATTATATATTTATTCAAGTCATATATTCAACTTGTTATTAAATATCCAAAATTTATGTATGTAAATTTATATGAAAATTGAATTTACGACATTCAAATAAATCAAACCATTAAGTAAATTTTAATAACTTTTATTACATTTTTAAATATAAAATGTATGATGAATTGTAAATATTAAATATTACTATCACTATCAACCTGGTTACTTTCAACAGAAGAGCAGTCACTGCTTTCTGAATTATTTTCTAAATTGTTGACGCTTTAAAATTATTCATGAAAGTACTTTCTTCATGTACATGTTCCAACTTAGAAGTTTTTTAAAAATTTCTTCAATGTACGGAATTTTCACAACGTAAAACATTTGCGAAGTTGTTCATCGTATTGTTTTAGAATTGCAATTCTTCGTTCTGAATAGTCGAAATTCTGTGATTTGTTTGATCGGTGGGAGTATAACTCACACTAATAGTCAGAGAAACCTGTACGTCATACGTCGATCACAGTAAGGTTTTGTCCTTCCTACAGTGTCAAAGTCGCAAAGCTACCACTTCAACAGGGAAGCAGACTACCGGAGTGCACATTATTGAGTATGTACACGTGAGACTAGCTCTCCCCGACATTCTGATGTGTGATAGGTTTGCTCGATTTTTTCGAAAATTGCATTTCTCTTCATTTTAAGAGTGTTCAAGCGCGACAGACATCCCCCAATAAGGAAATTTCTTGATAAAACATAGGAGCCTCCTCATCCCAAAATTCACTCTGATACATTCTAAAACATAGAATTTATGGAGCGATGAAATTATTGCGGCGCCAATTTTGTGGGGCAGTGTATTATAAGTACTTTATTCACCCTCTAGGAACAAAAATTCGCATTAAAAAATCAATTTATTCAAAATTTTCCATAATGCATTTTTATGCATATATTTTACTTTAAAACCAATAGAAAACCCAAAAATCACAAAAGCATTTTAACCTTTACACCCGAAATTGTGGTGAGGGTTCCCGAGGGGTGGGGTGGGTAAACTTTTTGGGGGCACTTTTTGTATCCAAACGAAGGGATTCCAGCAATAAAATATAAGTTAGATTTTTTTAAGATTTCAGCCCTTCTTTTCCAAATTTCCTTTGGGTTAAGGGCAATTTTTCCGTCAACATCACCAAATAAAGCAGCTTCCGAGTTGGGAGTGGATGTCGGTGACGTATTCAAAAACTTTTCATTGCCATAGGTGGGCAGCAACCATCTATTTCGAAACGGTCGACCGGTGCTTCAAGCAAAAGCTGCCAACTCGGACCTTCGAAAATTTCAGTGTTTGGAAGAGGGTCGGTCCATGGGGGTCATATAATGTCCGGGAATGATATTGACAAGAACAAAATATAACATATTCCACGAAGTCGCCTGTAGAATGTGCATGGTACGAGATGCAATTAAAATGATCTGACATGACGTAACAGACAGGGGACGTACGCGTAATTAATGTGGTGTGTTAGGAAAAAGGATGAGAACACTTTTTTCCCGTATGACTGTTAAAAATACAGGAAAACCTAATTTACGGTTCATTCACAATTATGAATTCTATTGTATTAAGATTGTTGTTGAATAAATTACAACTAAAATTAGTATCTGGGAGTGGGCCTACCGCTGACAGCCAGGAGTGCGACATTGTCATTTTCCGTGAGAACGACACATCATCGTGCAAAGTAAGAACGATTAGTGTATAGCGTGCTCAGTTGCTAGTGCCGATTCAGTTTTTTTAAACCGAAAGCGCGGTGCTCATCAGATCTGGTCAGCACCAAATTTGGCATGTACACATGAGTAGATCAGAGAGTAGATTCCTTATTGAATGATGGAATTCATCCCACGCATATGGAAGTACATTTTCTTTTCAAATGAAAATACGAATGGTGATGGTTTTCCCATTTTGAAATTTCAAATTGCAAAAAATTAACTCCTTATCCTTAAGGAACCAAAAAATTAGTCCGTTATTAAATTTTATAAGAATATTTATGGTCTGATGGCTTTGTTCTCGCGTTAATGTCTTACTTTTCTTTATATTTATTAATAAATATATCTTTTGATATAGAATATAAATAATGCTGATCTTATCTCCCCAAAAACGAAAAAACAGAATTTGTACATTAGAGATTCTTTTATATAAATGGTAGTACATTATTTCTTTAATTAACTTTTTAAATTGGGTAAAATGAAGACGATCAAAATATACATGTGAAAATCATCCCTCTTAATAGAATGCTTTAGTGCCGCTCTCTAGTCCAGACTGAGAAACATATATGAGAAAGAATGTGCAATGATTTAGCACCACTAGTTATTTATAGTATATCTTATGTTATATTCTGCAACTTTCTGTAGAGACATGTTCTTATTAACACTTATTACTATTGTTATTAATAACACCAGATTCATAAAATTACTGTTACCAGATTAATAAAATTAATATTACCAGATTAATGAAATTGATAATACCAGATTGATAAAATCAATAATGCCATATTAATAACTTTAATAGATGATTGTTCTTAATAATAGCATATTGTTAATTGTTAATTATTTATTTGATGCATTTTATTTAAAGGTAATATTTATAAAATTTGTGTTGTAAAACCATATTTTTAAGCAAAACGTCTCCCCGGGTAGCACTCCCCTTCATTATGATCTAGATCCGCCACTGGTTAATAACATGAGAGGATACTGTGAGGTGTTGTTCTCTCCTTCTCTCTCGTGGAGCATGGAGAAAGGAAGGATGGAAGGTGTGCTTGTATGCAGCAGTCAGTGGTCAGAGAGGGGTATCAAGTTCCCCCATCCAAGTCGATGTGTGAGGGAGACAGAGACACCAAACTTCGTTTTCTTCTTCTTTTAACAACCAGTATATAAGACTGCTGAGTCTATTTACATTTATGTGTATGGCTATAACACGCATGGCAGGCTACCATGTAGAAACAATAAAAATATATATTTTGAGCGCCAATATCAAGTCGATTGAATTCGCATGCCCTAAGTTAAGCTGCAAGGTACAGGTGCCTGTTCGACCCAATTGTGACACTCGCTCAAATTACACCTGCTGATATACCAAGGAGGGTTTGTCTATATTTTGAAATAATTGGTATTTCTCCGTTCTGTTTTTAATCTAACCAAAAATAAAAGGAAGCAAAAGTTT
Source organism: Laupala kohalensis (assembly GCA_002313205.1). Taxonomy (NCBI): domain Eukaryota; kingdom Metazoa; phylum Arthropoda; class Insecta; order Orthoptera; family Trigonidiidae; genus Laupala; species Laupala kohalensis. Next base: position 12,089 of record NNCF01132116.1, read on the forward strand.
TAAGACTGGACGAAGTTTGTAGTCCCAACAGCTAAGCTACCGATGAAAGTAGCAGTTCAGCATGTTTGTGTGCATTGTGCGGTTACATAACGTATGTGAGTACAGGTATATGAGTTGGTAAGTCATGAATGATTTCTTTTAGTGTATTGTTTTCTGATTTATTGTTATTATTAGATATCGTATCCTAATAATGCATGAAAGCAACGTGCAAGGTATTTACTATTTTTCAAAAAGGATGAAGACAACTTCTAAATACGTGATGTCATCGAAAGGAACTCATACTGCTAAAAAGTTTGTCTGTGCAATACATCGACGAATCTCAGAGGCTGACACGTCTCATTCGTGTTTGGAAACGTTTAAAACCCGTCGACCGATGAGTCAGCAGCAAGCGACGCAGGAATGAAGGAAGTGAAACTAACACCATTTTCCTTCCAGAGGAGTGTGAAGCATCGCCGTCGATTGTTTGGCGACGGTTGCTTGTCCCGGGTCGTTGAAACCAGAATCGTGGCCCTTCCTTCCAGCACGCGTGTGTGCTTTCTCTGGGGCTCTTTTTAATCTTCCGTCGTGCACACACCAAAGGATGCCGCCTCCGCCGCTCTTATCTGTTTGCTGGCCGTGAAGGGTGGCAACGAAGTGGAGGCGAGAAGGCAGGTCCTGTATCTCTCGAAGACGAAGAACATTATCATTCTGATACTCTATATTGCAGTAGAAGAGAAATGTTTCAAGTGAACACCAAAATAATAACGTAACATTGCAGCCTCACTCTCTCGATGAAATTAACTTATGAAACCCACTCTAGTTTTCTATTCGACACAATTATTATTAATTGCTTACATTTCTCGTGAAATATTGTTTGTGTCTTCTAAGTAGCATTTTCGTAGTAACCACTTTGCAAACTAGGTTCTGTGCAGTTTCCCTCAAGAGTGAATTATTTCATTCTTTCCGAACCAGAATACTTTCAAAAATAGGAATTGAAAAACTTTAAAATATTCATAATTTCAGAGGATATCCTGGGGGCGGCATTTGTTGCAATCGCCCTTCCAAATATAATGAGTCAATAGTAATAATAATAATAATAATAATAACAACAATTTAATACTCATGAGTTATTAATGTAATTTACAAAATTAAATGTCTCAATATCGTTATCGTATGTGGAAGGGTGGGGTAACAAAACGCTTCTCTCCCCCCAAAATTGGAGAAAATACATTAAATAGAAATACAGCAAATCCTTATAAATCTTTCTGAAATGCATCACAAAAAACAATATATCATACTAGCTAAGTACCACCAGCTTTGCTCGCGTGAATTCTGCAATATGTCTCCAATTTTATTCTTTCTCATATCCTCATTGGAATCCACTGAGAATGTTATCCATTAATGTTGGAGATTTGATAGTATAGGCGTGTACCCTCAATCCCTTATTTTCATTGATGTAATTCAAAAATGAAATTTTTAGAAAATACCAATTTCCCATTTCACACCCCTAAATGTGAATTTTGGTAAAATCCTTTCCTAGCGGACATTTTTGATAATTTTTTGGGGTCACGCTCTTCCCAACCCCCACCTCTAGGGGCGTCGTGCACCTCATGTGGTCTGAAGAGTACATAATGTCATTGGAAATACGATTATTCATCTCAGAATACACAAAAAGCATAGACTCGACCCTAATATCGGTCTTTTTACGTCTCGCCCTTCCCACCCCCAGCTCTAAGAATACAGTTTCCCTATGTGAACTCATCTTGAACATAACGGCATTAGGTGTTGTAACATCTCGTCAACCCTAAAACTATGTATCCGATGCATTTTTAATTTTATTATATTTAAATATTAGTTTTCAATTATTTTTATCCATAAATCCATTTTCACCCTCCTCCCCCCACCAAGGGGAGCTAGTGGTGTTCTTTTCTCATGAGGACTGAATTCAAACTTACAAGATGGTGGGATTTCACTATCAACTCAGCGACGCCGAAAATTATGGACTCGTCGTAACCTTGTATGTCATGTTCGACATTTTTTTCATGGCATCCCCTTCCCTAGGAGTGCTGGAGTTATACGGGCTGATTGTGAACTTTGACGTCTTCAATAATAACACTACTAATTTCTACGTTGCCGAGAACTACGATATCAAAGCGTTTCACACCTTCTCACACCAACACAAAGGGTTATTCCTTATACGGGGTGATCGTGTACTTATCTGGCATTGAGGGTGTCACTTCGCTTCAGCGATCCATGAATAATTTCTTCAACACCAATATCGGTCTTTTTTATTATGTTTACCTGTCCTTCATTCCAACCCCTACCCCACGGATGTTAGGGATATATTATCTGCAATGCGGACTGATTGTGAACTTACAAAGCATCGGGGACGCTCTTATCCATTTCAACGGCACCGATAACTATGGTTTCGAATCTAATGTCACATTTTTCCATTATTTTTACATGTCATTCCTTTCTCACCCCTCCTTAGGGTTGCAAGGGATATGTTGCCCCATAGTGCTTATCATATAGTCAGTAATATCAGTCAGTGTATCATACAGTAATTTTGTTTGAAATTAATCCAGGCACTCTTGAGTTACGGTGGGATACATACATAAACACTCCAACCCCCATTTCACCCCGTTAGGAGAGGAAATCGTTTTCTTAGCGGATGTCTACATTCTAAATGGATCCTATCTGCAAAATTTCAAGTTTTTAGCCTTTGTAGTTTCTGACATTTCGGGATTTGTCAGTCAGTCAGTCAGTCAGTCTGTGGTATTTCGCTTATGTGTACATACATAAGTTCTAAATTTACTTGCAGATATAGATCTCTTACCTAGCGTCTTAAGCATATTACATTACTAACATGCATTTATTATTCTGTTTTTCAGTTATATTTGTAAATACTTCATATTAAGAAAGTATTTATCTTATTTACTTGTATTTATGTCGTTAAAACAAGCTCCCGACGAAGACCATTGAAATGGTCAAGACGTGGTGTAATACATATTATATAATTAGTAAAAAGTCTACTTATAATCGTCGAAATTAATAATATATCAATAATAATTTTCTCTCTTCTTAAATTTAAATAAATGATATTCCGCCTCTACTTCATTTCAAATGTTCGGTTTCTTGGATAATGTAATGAATATCGAAATCTGTCAGACAACCTTTAAGGTTATATGAAGTTAATTACGTAAACTAAACATCATAGGGGACGTACAATTAATTCATAGTTACATTTTATTCTCCTGTGCAGGACGCGGAAGAAAAAAACAGGCATTTAAAATAATTCAACCGGAGCTATTCAACTATTCCTGAAGGTCAGCCAGTCAATTGTCGGTAGTAAATGTGAGAGGACACCGCACAGAAAAGACCCAAAAGCATCTAGGCCGGTTCCGCCCCGGAGATTGAATGCATTCTGGAATTCTTAAGTGTGTCCTTTAAACTTCTTTGCTTTTCAGAGCGTGTTTCACTATTATCACAGAAGTGTTCCTCATCAACGTGGGGACTTGAGACGGGAATTAAGAGGATTCATATTTACAACTCAGACTGACGTCGTGTTTTACAGCACTTTCTGTTAATGGATCAATTGCTGTTAATGGATTTCAGTTCAATATAGCAAACAGTAACTATATTTTTTTTTCAGTTTGAATCTCTATTAACATGGATTCATGAAGGACACTAATATTATGTATATACTTTTACCACAACCTTTTACTCTTCATCAGGTTCTCAGCCAGATGTTATTTTTTAGTGGGGTTCAGACGTCTCGCCAAAACGTATTGTTGTAAACTAATATTATTTGTCCTTATGATTCGTTAATTTTCTTCAAATACTTATGTCAATCTTACAAAAAATACATTAAATATATTCTATACGGATAAAGTTCTCATTACAATTATTACAAAGAATGGAGGGTCCGGTTCCCCTAAAGCTCTGGCTACATACCTAGTCCTGTAATAAAACAGAAAAGGTTATAACTTTCTCTAAACTTATTTGCATAAGATGGAGATTGGAGGGTGAGAAATTTATTTCAATAAGATAACATTTTTTTCAGTTTCTCTATCACAAATTCAATCCAGCCCTCAGCATAAATTGTGACAAAGACCATTTGTCTTTACAGATCACATTTCTTTGTAAATGCCGCAAGCATGAAAAAAATCGAGATATTTATTACGTGTTTAAATTTGCTTTCAGATGAAAAAATACGGAAGAAAACCAAGAAGCAATACAGAATGTCATATAAAACTTGTGATGTTTCATGGAATTCATGAAGATAATTCAGATGCATTGCCCGAGTTCGAGTATCTTCTGATGAATAAAAGACCTTGATGATTACTTCAGAAACAAGTTAATAAGGTGCAAAATGTAATTTATAAATATTTACAAGTTTAGCTCCATACCTCGGAAGCTTCTCAAATTCGTTCAAGACACGATGATTATAATTTTCATATACGATGGTTATTTTTTACATTGCTTTCACAACAACAACAAAAAAACAAGTGAAATACAAGTGCGTTTATTACTCTTACTATAATCTCATCTGATGTTCAGATGGGTTTAATTTACATAGTATTGGAAACACTCCACATATTAGTCCGCATCTTACCGTCACATATCATGTTTCCTGATACGCTGATCAACGTTGATTGATTCTGTCAATTAATTGTCTCGTTTAATTAATGATTTCTTAATTAAATTTGTGAACAATATTTTAGATATAACAATAATATACAGTAACTACGTTGACCTTGCAGAGCAAAAACCAAGTCTAAACGTATATAACAATAAGGGTTGTACTTCGTTCAAATTATCTTAAAGTTAATATCTCCTTCACTCGGAATTCCCTCCAATCTCAGTTTTCTATTTTTATTTTTGCTACTTGAGTTTGATGTATAAAGTGTCCATAATCACGAGTTTAGTGACTTCAAGAACTGTGGAGACTTTTCAAAAAAATACTTGGGCCTCCATTATTTAACATTACTCCTTAATATAAAAAAGAAACAGGTACCTTAATTTGTTGTAAATGCCACAGGTTTCTTAAACAAAGAATAAACGTGAACAGAGTTAAAGCATTTGTAAGAATTGCTTACTACTTACGTAAGGCAACGAAGACCACTTTTCAAGGTATTTGAATGAGAAAATGCATCTCCGTAATTTGCTTTTCCTTCTCTAAATTAATATTACATGCATTTGATGAGCATCATGTCATCAATTGACGATACCCTGTCGGGCGTTAGTAGTAAACATAAATGCATTTTTTATGTCCTCATTTTTTTCCTTCAAACATTCACTTATTTGACTGAATTAGAGATTCGGAGGTATTGTGACAGGAATAACTGAACGTAATGAGTCGTTGCAATTGAAATGGACTATTCATTTCGTGTGTTCGTTGGTGTGGCGGGCGGCAGCGGCAGCCGGAGCAGCAAGAGCAGCAGTGAGTGTACTCGAGAGGGACCGCGTGGCTCCTTCGCTCGCGCTATGGCAGCTCAAGGGTGAGGGGGAGGAGGTGGGGGCGAGCCGTGGCGGCTGAGTTATTCCTCTGCTGCGATAGCCCAACGGCGGAGGCGGTGGAGGAGGCGGCGACCACGGCCGGTTCCTCGAGCAGCGAAGAGAGAGAGAGAGAATAATGGAAGGGGGAGAGACGCGAGAGTCGAGTGATGGTCGGTTGGTGGAGTGAGAGAGGGAAGGAAGGGGTAGGATTGAAGGGGAGGTGGAGGAGGACTCCGCTGCTGCTACTGTTTACGCTCCAGGAGAGCTGCCCTTCCCCTCCCCCACCTCACCATCACTCTTCTAAGCTCCTTTGGACGGTGGCGGCGCGGCGGAGGCGGGAGACGCAGAGCAACATTGCCTCCCGTCACTACTATACGTTTCTTGCCCGAGAGGCACGAGGAGGCTTCCACAACCCTTAAGACAAGAAGGTAAAGTTTGAATTATTTATTCGGTGGAAATATTTTATAAGTTCAAGATAGCATGAATGGTTGACAGACAACCATTATAACTGTTATGCAACAACTGCTATAATTAATGCGTAAATGCAAATGATCTGATGAATGCTGTTAAATAATTTCAAAATATTGGGCAATCTCATCTACTGTCATAAAGAAAATATGAAATATCTGATACAACTTATTGGTTCTAATCAATAAAGTATGAAGTGAAGTTAAAAATAATCATACGATACGTTTAGTCGACGTTGAATTTAATTATAGGTTAGCTAAAGGTAACCCAAGACGTGCAACCCCAATAAAAAGAAGATTTAAAAAAATATGTCCTGTTGTTGCTCGACTGCTTGCAGAGGCATAGGAATAACTATTCCTTAATTAATCTGCAATGTATCTTTTCCAGAAAACAAATTTCCGCTTATTTGTAGATGCCTTATGTTCTTGATCAATTCCGATCGAAAATAACAATAAAAATAAATTTTATGATTAAGTTAAGAATTATTAACAATTTTTTCATAAATGCTCGTTTGGCGATACCCTATATTATAGACAGCAATAAGCTAAACGAGAGGAATATTTTAAGAATTAGACAAAATAATTTCACAATAGCTTGGCTAGATAGAGGAGAAATGCTGATTGAAATTGTACATGTATTATAAAAATCGAGGTGTCAAATATTAAGAATATGTTTCTATGAATCGAACTCCGGCATTACGTATATTAGTGAAGTGTATTATCATTTTTAATTAAAGTATTTTTATTAAGGTATAGTGATAGGTTTATGTCACACATTTTCCTGGAAATTACTATTTCAGGGTAAATTTCTCAAAGTAAGCAATAAAATATTGCATGCTAAGGAACATAATTTTCTATTTTTGCACGAGCTGTTGAGAAACGTTTACTAGCGGATTATCGATGATTTTGATTATATGAGACGGCTGAACCGATAATTTTCGCCATAAATCGAGTCAGCTGCACTGTACTGTACATCATTCTTGACTATAGAACTGTACCTTACATCACTTTTGCCTATAGATCTGTACTTTACATCATTCTTGTCTTCAATTGTCATAGCAATTGAAACTTCTATTTCAGTTTTTCGAAAATCTCGTATTTCTAAGATAGAAAGCAAAGAATGATAATACATAATGAGATTGGTTTGCACACGTTTTATGGAGGCAGAAGGAAATCAATAATAGATTTAACCTTGACTAAAAATTTGAACCAGGATATTACTCATTGACATGTTGTTATGGTAATACCTTCCGGTCATAAGGGGTTACTATTTGAAATAGGTAAATGGACACGTGGTAAAGAGGATTCAAAAAAAAAAAGTACGATAAATAAACTAGAAATTGTTTGCAAAGAAACTGAGAATGACCCATGAAGACCACGAGGAAATAAATAATGTGGAGGAATGTGTGCATAAAATGCAGAACCATTTACTTCGATTGGCTCATGAATGCGCATCATGGAAAAGGGCAACTTCATGAACAGGCCAAATGTGGTGGATGAACGATCTAAGAGAAGAAAAATCGGGGAAAGGCCAGAATAAAGTTACAGAAGGAGAGACGAAAAGGGAAATGAACGAAAAAAAGAGAACTAGAGTACAAAAATATTAGTACAGTAAAATGCGAAAAAATGATAAAAGAAAGTAAACAAGAAATATGGAAGAGTTTTCTAATGAAGAATATGAAACAAAATATATGGGGAATTCCATATTAATAGCGCGAGATAACATTAAACGGAAACAAGTCTGGAGAACGACGGTAGTGTTAGGGAATAGATACAAAAGTCTAAGGGATCAGGTAAGTAGGGAAGCCTTTCAGGAGTTCCAGAAAGAATACAAGGCGGAAGTCAGGGAGGCTTCCATGATATCCAGTTTTTTATGGCGTTCAGAACCATGGGATATGTTCAATTCATGTGATGTTAGGCTAAGTTGGACTTTATACCGAAAACTGGTAGACCATGTTTTACCAGACAGGTAGTCAAGTTCGATTTAGCGATTTAGTCAAGTTCGTCAACATAAGTGTCTGTGGAATCAACGCTGCGTCGCTTGTAGAGAAGATATAGCGAAGCGTATCAGATCCCTCTGGTGTTACGATCAAACTTCTTGATGGGTTCGCTGGAGTAGGCCTACAGCATAGCAGGTGAGGAAACTGTGCAGTCCATGATAATCAATTTTATAATGATTCACCGACTCACATCTTCTGCAGATTCGTGTAGGCATCTAAGATTCAAAGTTAATAAAAGACGATGTAAAGACAAAAGTTGTTAATTAATTAAACAATATGTTTTCAGTTTCGATCTTGGTTTGTGGTAATCAATTTCCGTCGTGGAAGAGAATATACACATATTTAAGTACTGCACTGCCAGAAATTCGTTATCGCAATGTTCTTATTTATAATATGTTTGTTCAATATTAGATATTTTTGCCTAACGTACACGCTTCTTAGCGTATACATTATGTTGATGATGCTAACCGCGATACGTATATGGAAAGATCTAGTGCAGTCGAAGCATTTTGCATAGCGTACCTTACACCCAAATTATACTAAAAATTGTAAACCCTAACTACTTCTATGCAAGCGTACACAAGTAAATTGTACTCTAAATACATCAGCACGTGCTCATACGGCTCACACAACCAACAAATCTGTTGTACACCCTCTGATATCAACATCATACGCAAACAGAGGCGTTGTAACGTACTACGTTAGAAGGGTTAATGTACCACTAACTTCTAAGCATGCGCAGAAACTACTTGCATGTGGATAGCGTATACGATATAGCTCGCAGGTACGCTATGCAAAAACTCCTTATTGTCTGCTGCCATACGGTTACATATCTTATTTTCCTACTAAGTACCACTTTAACTTCATACTTCTCTACTTTTTTTATCTAGCTTTTCTTTAGCTAGGTCCGATTTATGGGTTTTGACGCAAAACGAATTGTATCTCGTAAACGTTACTTCTGGGGACCATAACAGTATTTGATGATTTTATACCGTTCGTATATATTTTGCCACAGTTAATCAGTTTTGTGCTTCACATGTTACTACTACTACAACTATTAAATTTTGACTTTTGATTCTTGGGTTCAATGAATGTCCGACACAAAAGCAAACCAAGTTAAATTTAATAAAACCTTATTAAATCATGTTTTATTTCATTTAAAACTTTACGTCCTCATAGTTGGAATCAGTGTAACTCAATTTTGACTCAGTTCGGGTCAGGCGGGGAAATTGTAAACAAGCTTTGAATGTTTCTAGTCCACGCTTCAATTTCAATGTCTTATTTTGAAAAAAAATATACTCTTAAGCAAACAACTATAACGAGTCACTCATCCACTTCATTTTTTTCTGTAATGAAGATTCCCAGAATGAAATTTCCCTCATTATTCGTCTGTTTTCAATTTACCCACGATTTTTCCAATGGTCACCCATCAATTTTCAGAAAAATGCCTCAACTATGTAGAGTACCCAAGAAGACCCTAGGAAGGTTTCCTGAATTGCGCAGAGACAGAGGAAGGTATCCGAAGCATGGAAAGTTTATGTTAACATCCTCTCTCATGCCATTGCCATGGTCTATGGTTGTGTAGAAGGAATACAACCGTACCATATTACAATAAACGCATTAACTCAATTTTTTGGGGGAATTTTGCTTCGAACTCTTCTTCCTGGGAAAACGGGCAACCGGTCAGCTGTGACAGGGCGCCGGGGCTCTCTTTGAAATAAAGATTCATTTTTAAAAAGAGCTTTTTTGCTATTTGCTGATACTCCATTAATTAAGGGAGAATAGAGACCTAATGTGACACGCCGCTAAACCACCTACAAGAATGAAATGAATTACCTATTTAGTGCTTTCTTTTAAAAAATTCCTTTCTTGACAAAGATACTGATATGCATGTAATTTATTCGCACTTTAAGAGTTCCGAAGTTTGTAAAGAGCTGTCAATGCGTAAATAGTGTAATACCCAACAGTGGTCAATCTTAGCAAACATTTTGAAAATTAAGTTATAAGCCTGAGAAATTAAGCTCATGGAGCTCCATGAAAGCGATCTGCTTTTATTTCCAGATCGTAAAAATATATCATAGCGTTGTATAATACGAGACACCCGATTCTATAAATCCCGATGTCAAGGAAGGTTGGATTTCTGCGCAATTGAGGAAACCTCAGGGGACGACCTGTAGTGGCTCTGCGCAAGGAGGAAAATCCTTCTACGTGCGCAATTGACCCGCCCTGATTGTGATTGTAAACAACGAACTCCCTCCTAACGTTATCTATGAAACGAGTGACAGTATTAGCAAATGTCGTTGTAGTTGTATTGGAACTTTAAATTGTAGTTTGACCCGTCTAAAACCGTGTTTAAATTAATTACAATCCGATATCAACATTTACCCAATATTCCCATGTATTTGTATACAACTACCGTACACAAATAAAACACAGACTGATAGTTTCATTTATTATCAGAACGTTCTGGAGAAATTACACATTTATTTATATTTTTACACTCATCATTTGTTATTTTACCGTAAAACACCATAACATAATGATGCATTTTGACTTATTGTAATCATATTGAACTCAATGTAAAAAAATATCAAACCAAACCAAGTAGAGTTAGAAGTAATACATTCCTCAAACGATTAATTTGCCAGAAAGAGTTCGAACGTTTCCAATAACTGGAGAAGAATTTAGTTTTTGCGTTATCAAATCTTTTCAGTGTTGCATGTATTTCTTCCGTGTAACCTACACTTTCCACATTTGTACACCATTTCCACCCAGAGCTGTTGTGGAAGGGGAACGGGTGTTGTGGTGTAGTGTTTAAAACCCCTGCGATCAAAGCAGGAGTTCGGGGTTCGATTCCCGGTAAGTCGCCATTTTCACCTGACCGAAAGTTATCGCAAATATTTTCAATGTCTTTCATCTTACGTTGAACCTACAAACACATGAAACTGTTTTAATCCTTTTTCCCTCTACGTCCACGAGTAAGAACATACCCAGTACGACGTCTCTCGTGGTTGGCTCGAAGTATGTAACTTAATCTAGTTTTTGCGTTCTCAAATCTTTACCTGATGTCTTCCATATTTTCGAAATATTTATCGGAATCTCTTTCTTATCATTCCGCTTTTGTTTGTGCGGAGATCTATCATCTTATGGTATATAGTTAGGTTTGACCACTTGTAAACATACTCAACGTACCTACAAAAAAAGACAAGAAAAAGTGAATAGAATATGTGTTAAACGTAATAAATGTGACTATATCCAAGTTAATTCAGAAACACACATCCATTGCACGACAAAACTGTGTAAAACAAATAGAATATAACTATGTTTACAATTACCCGAACCCTAGAAAATTGTAGGGTGAATGTGAACAAGGAATTGAGAGGGTCTACAAAATTAATATAAGATAATGCCAATGATTTTCTGCTACCGTAATACATTATTGAAAATAATAATAAATAAAAACAACATACATTTGAATAATTTTTCCACTGTAGTGCAATAATCGCAGCGTTGTAGCTTCGAATTTCAATATTCTCGATAACTCAACATTCATAAATTGGTATTCCATCAACAGCAAGGTTCTAAAGCGCAGAATTGTTATATTTAATATACAGTGTCATAATTTCTAGTTTTTACCACTTTTAAAATCTGTGACTTCCACTCAAATCACTTATATGCACCCCTTGTTTACAATTACTCCGACTTGCCCTACGTGTTTACAATATATATTTTCACTATGCCCATAAAGTACCACTAAAATACGAAGACGAGTAACATTTAAGACACGTAACAAATCACTTCAAACTATTCATGGACTATTTGTTTGTCTAGTGCTTAATTCTATAAGTGTTATGATACATTGTTTATGTTCAGTAGTTATAACAAGTAACTTAAGCAACTGAGTCGTCTAGATTAGAATGAAAAAAGAAAAACAATAAACGAACAATATTGTTTTAAAAGTAAAGTGTAATTGCAAAATATCACATTTTTATGTAAAATCATCTAAATCATTAAGTTCTCACCTTTTTAGTTTTCATTCACGAGAATTTTTTTCTTGTTTGGCAGTAGCAATATTTTAGATTTTGCCTTTTATCTATTTATTGCACACCCTAAAAGCTCGCACTCTAGACTACAGTCTATTCAGCGTAATGGTCAATTGGACCCTGCCCTTTAGGCATAACTTATGCAAAGTTTTATGAAACCTTAAACCAATAATGACTGGTGTACCACAAGGGTTGGTGTTATTATCATATATGTTAAATAATAATTAGACGAATTAACATACATCTAACAAGAAACGTATAAATTACATTACATAGATTTAACTATGTTATTTGATTAATCCTTGAAGAATCACGAACCTTGTTACCTTATCAACTATTATACAAAGTGATCCATTAAAGTAAAGACCACAAAATATCTCAGAAACTAAGCATCACAGAAACAAATGTCTTTACTTAAATGGACAACACTGCATTTTTTGTAGGAACCGTCGTGGGAACACTGGGTATTATTTCGCCATCATTCAAGTATCTGAATCTAAAGGTTTTTGGAACATTATCATACGATATGTTTGGAAAGGATTGTTTATAAAAACATTCTACCAGTCTAAATTTGCATTTCTCAGCGATGAGTAACAATATATTTTAATGCGATTCTCAAGAATATATTTTTATTGCATATCTCACATTCTTATATTTATCACAGAACTGTACGTTCGACTGCCGGAAATATTTGACGATGTTATACTTTTTAATCGTAAAGGGGAATCTTCACGTAAAGAAATGTCTAAATTAAGAGGGCATTTCGGTGCGTAAAAATTTAAAAACACTTTTTACTAAAGATATGCTCTCAATGAATATACTGAAATAGTTAGTTTGCATGTGTCTTATTAATACGGATTGACGTGACAAGAAGAAGTAACGTTAGTTCATGGAAAGTAGTACTTGGAAATAATTATTGTTGCTCTTCCATCCGTCCCGGCCTTTGCACATCCATCTACAAATAAATACCAGCGTCGTTCTACTCCTCCCTGCAGCCAAGTGCATCTAATTCTGTCGTCCCCCAAGGCGCTACTGCCATTCGCAGCTAGTCACCCAGCAGCGCCCTCTGCCTACCTGCTCAACAGTCCCCCTTTTGCTCTCGCACGCTCGCACTCACGCACACACACACATGCAAGCGCACGCGCTTCAACAGAGACAGACGGACAGACAGACAGGCGCATACGCCCCGTGGAGCGGAGACCGGCTACCTGCGTACGCAGCAGCCACGCCGACCCGTCCCTCCCTCTCTCCACAAGCCATACTACGCCTCCACAAGCTCAGAGACGCCTTTCTTAGTCGCTGCTGCTTACACTCTTGCCCACTGTACACCTCTGCTCACTTATCACACATTCATGCAACGCAGATGCTAGTAGTGTTGGTGTTGTAGTGTTAGATGCAGGTCATTCACGGTGGAGAACGCTAAAGTATGTCTGAGGACAGGGAGAGCGCATGAACCTCAGCTCACTCATTCAAACCTTGGTGTATTAGACATACATACTATAGTACACACGCCAGTCAATGAATAATAACTACAGTAAAACCTCGGTATCAGTTTCGTCGGATTTTTCTGCAAAAAATTGTTTTCTCACTTTTAGTTGGTTTCCTCAGTTTTTGACAAAGCTTTCACATGACCCCACGGCTAATTTTGCGAAAACAAAAGGTTACGCACTGCATTCTTCTGATCTGAGTGACGTTGTTTCTCGTTCTGCGAGTTTCACCCCGCGCGTCTCGCCAAACAATTCCATTGCTTTTCTGTATTTTTGTGCATTTGTACAGACCTCTTGGAACAGCATTCACTGTCTGCAACTTGGATTCACTGACACTGACAATGAAGTTCTAGAGCCAATAGACCGTAGATTGTACGTACCCTAAGATCTACGGTTCATATGAAGGGAGGTTAGATGTTCATTTACTCTTTCGTATCCACTTGACATGATTTTCTTTTTGCTTCTAGTATTAAACATTATATTTATTCTCCATTAAAATTTTTGGCATGTACTTTAGAGAGTCTAGAATGAATAATTGATTTACATTTATTGATATAAGTTAATTGTCACAATTTTCGCCAGTTTCGGATTTCGCCCATTTTTTTCCGACGGATTTTCGTTGAGGGATCGCGGTATTAGTATCCCTAATAATTTAGTTAGGTTTCAACTTTTTTGTATAAAGAGAAATAAATTATCGATCACGACTTTTTCTGGACGATCACATTCTTTTTTTTTTTTGCGTTTTATTGCTACAAAACGTTCCGACTCTACATAGCGTAACAATAAACATTAACGAAGCAACCATACATTTGAACGTGATGTTTCACGTAAATATTAACTCAAAATAAAAGCAAAAATCATACGAACATGTTAAAAAATCATTTTGTAAAAAGTCGATATTTTTTTCTGTATAAAATACGTATTGCGGTTTGCATGGCAGGGATGCGGAACGTGAACAGACACTATCCCCTTCCCAAGGTAACTTCATTGATCACTTTGAAACTTTCTGCTTGAGCAATAACACATTTCGTCACCCTAGGTGATCATAGTTTTTATCATAACAAATTAGCCTGGAATAAAATTCTTGAAATACGTTTTAACACTTTTTATTCTACTCTTAAATAATTCGAAACAGTTTTATGAAATAAATACCAGTTTGTACTTGAATACAAATTGATCTAGAAGACCTACATGGAAGCTACAATCACCAAACTTGAATCACCTGCGTTGAAAACACAAATGTTTATCATGCACAGCTAATATTTTCGGATAAAACAAAAAAGTGTTTTTGACCGTTCCCGAAGCAACGCGTTTCTTGTAAGATTATTAAATGAGATATATCTCTTTGATTATAAAATGAGATCTATCTACCAAAATTTCCCATTTTGTAAAGAAAGATCACAAAATAACACAAAAAACTTTTGTATTATGTACTATTGTTTTCTTGATAGTTAAACGTCGTAAAACGTCCACATTCGTGTCGTAAGACAGCCCTCTTCCGTCATAAAACATCCAAATGGCCAACAATGTTAATTTTTATAGATTCATGTGGAAATTGTATTTATACGGATTTATATTTAATACTCTGAATACTTTCATTATCTGTTTATAAATATTTTATGATCTTTTATTTGCTTTTCCTCCATCGCTAGGTTCAAGTTATGCGAGTAAAGTGGCTATACAAACCATAACTGATGGTATCTTGGGTACTGGTTTTACAGCGTATGGTCAGAGGCTCGATCCTCGCCGCGTGAAATTTGATATTCTGCATTTTCTATCAACTTCTCTAGATGACCTTCTCGTACTTGCACTCACCTGGCAACCTTCTAGTCCTTGGCAACGGAAGTTTCACCTCCAATCCACTATTCTCATCTGTATTCAAATAATTCTCGTCGTTTCCATCCAAGACCACGACCTACGGTAAAACATATTTGTCCGGTAGACCATATAATTTGGACACATTATTCTCAACTCAAAGTAGAAAATTTATTTATAGAGATAATTTTAACGATTTCTTAAAGTTTAACTGTTTACTGTTTAAACAAATACGCTAACTGATATCACATCAAAGCTCTGAAAATACACTTCCCTCGACTCTATTCGTCGAAATGCAGTATGTTACTCAACCACTTTCTTGGATTATTTCAATACAATTACTTCCAAACAAAAATATTGAAAGAAAAAGGAAAACCATCACCGTTTTTCGCTCGAATAAGAGGAGAATATGGTACGTATTTCAATATGGTTCTTATGCACCACTACAATCTGATATAAATTGTGCAGTAGATTCCCAATTAAGGGCGACGGCATCTGACATACCCCCCAAAACATTCAATGTAAGCTCATTCCATAAGTAGATTATTTATCGTACACTACTATTATTGCCTTATTATGTAGAGTGTATTGACGTAGTTTAAAAATGGCTAATAGAAGCACAAACACAGAATGACGGCACAAAAACGTTTGATTTCTTTCCACTTTTTCATGGAAATAAGCAGCAGACTCATCCACTTCTTGTTTCCAGGTAAATATACCAATATATAATAATATATTTCAAAATAAAAAAATTACAGTGTTTATGCAAAACACACGTATTGAGGGTTTCACGTATTGTTTGGTGATTTCCACAGTCCGCGACTGCCGAGCAGATAATTAACACTATAAAGCGAGTTTCAATCACAGGCATGAGTGTTTTGTGCTTTCCCTCATCTTTAATTGAGAAGGAGAATGATTGTTATCTTTCTTAATTCTTCTAGTTAGTGCGTCTTTGTTTAATTCGTAAATTGTGACACTCATTTCTTACAAACAAAGTGAATTATTTTGTATGGGGAGGAATGAGAAGTGTTGAGCGTGATTAATAATTAACTTCGATCCAAGAGTTTCTCCTGACTTCACAGCTGAAGGCGATAGGGAGTGGTATTCTCTGAACCATAAATAGTAGACTCTTCGATTGTGTATCATTCCTTTCTGTTTGATTCTTTACTCCTCCTAATGCACCCTTTTGTTCACCTGCATTCTCGTGATGGAAAGAATGCGAAGAATTTTCTTCAAAACTAGGTCGGTTTCAACACCTCTCACTTCCTGGGTTAATGCACTGATGGTAACATTGGAACTTCCTATCTACCTAATTGTTTTTAATTTTATTAATATCTTCTTTTATTACCCCATGTAACACGATATTATAAAGCGAAACTACAAGTACATTTTGTACACGGTTATAACAATGACTTTATTAACATTAAAATGTGATTTTCTTAGTTATATTTAGTCAGCTATTAATTAGTGAAAAATACATAAAAAGGAAATGTTCACAATAAAATTATACTTTATGATTTCAATAATATATATTCAACAGTTACCTAAAAGATTTGGAGAGAGAAGAAAAACAAAGCAGCATGTGCATGTGCCAAAAATCCGATGAAGACAGTGACCACATATGCTGGGATTGTGACATCTTTAATGTAGAATAAGATTACTATCTAGCACATTTTAAAAGACTAGTTACATTCAATTATAGTAAAAATGATGTGACAATGAAAAAGATATGATATGACAATGAAACTAAAAGTAGATTTATCAGTAGCATTGGAAAGATTCGAGATATCATCAAGAGAAATTGTTATTGAAGTATACGTAAATATACGTTTTTCAACATGGTTTTTCTTTTAAATTCCAAATGTCCTAAAAAGTAGAAAATAATTTAGTGATCATAACATAGTTTAGTTATTATAAAATAATTTAGTGATCACTGACAAGGATAATTTTACACATTTGTAAAAAAAATTTTTCTTCTCAGGATGGAGACTGTTGGTCTAGCTTGATGTAATTATTTCATTATAAGATAATTAATTCATGACATATGCGTTATGGAGAGGAGGGAGTGTTTAAAATGGTAAATTTTGAGTTACATTGTTTATCGACGGTCTCGTTTTGAACATAAGAGAACCATTGAAATACGCCTGTCTCGAAACGGAAATGCCATTAAGTGAAGGCTCAAAGCCTAATTCAAACACAAACATAAGAAGTTATCACGTGAAACAGAGATGAATATGTTATTATATTCATGAAGGGAATAAATAACACCTGACAGTTCCATCATACTCGCTAAGTTTTATGTATTTCTTATTGTTGTTTTGTTTAGAGTTGTTATGCGATAATATCCTTTAGCAAGTTTGATCTTCTCTATTTATCTCTACAAGAAGGAATTTCTGGAAATACCAGACTTAGAGGACTGTGTCATTTCTGGAAAAAGAATGAAACCATACGTCTTAACAGCGACTTGCTCTCTCCATTGTCTCTGTCGATAAATTATTTTTATGTACTTCCTCGTCACCTTATCTTCGGAGATGTTTAGACTAAACACAAGCCTCTACGAAGATCGAGTACAGGAATCTGCTTAACATAAGTAACGTATGTGTCTATTACAACATCTTTCTCTTCTCTGCATTGAAGAACGTCATGGGGAAGTTCCGGGGTCTTCAAGTGCAGTAGACGAGGGAGATAAAATGTGAATGCACCCATGCGCTCAATGTAAGTGTCCAGAAGACTGCATCTGGTTTATGTTGGAGAGATATCGACTGAAGAGCGTCTCCACGTTAATCTCATCTCGTGAATCATGCAACGTAGGTTTCATTTAAAATATTTTGTTGAATTTTGTTCCTAGTTTATTTGGGACCCAAGAAATTTAAAATCCAAGTTAGCTATACGCACATATCGCTTAATATCATTGTCGTTTAATAGTTGTCTTTCTTCAAACCAACACATTTTACAAGAAGAGAGATCTTCAGATCAAAGTACAAGTTCATTTTTTTATTACAAAATAAGTCTCTAACGATAGAGATAGTTTTAGAAAATTCTTTTTCACTATATTTTCAATCTCAAAAGATGCCAACACGTCTCTTGATCATGGAGAAAATCCTCAAGGTATATTTTTCTTTAATTCTTCGGAGCATTCAATGCCACTGATCCGATTTTCCCCTTCGCTAAATTGAAATGAGGGGGAAGAAAATCACTTTAATTTGCTTGAAACAACCATTACTCCAAATGAACATGTTGCTGCGTGGGAGCGTAATAAATACTAACAGCATGTTTTTCGTGAAAGCACAATGTGGTTAATAGAAGTTCATTGAGCATGAGTATCCTCAAAGGAGGCGGGAAGAGCATACTGTTTCTCTGGAGATAGCAACAAATAATTTTATTTTTAGTGTTGATATTCTTTTTATGAAATAGTGAAAATGAGTGAAATGACCGAGTTGAGATCAATTCAAACTCCCTGGGGATACTGGCGAGGAGTTGATCCAACTAGTACAATATAATATAAAACCATAAAATTTCTAAAAATGCTTCGAGGGACGTATAAATCAGACACGGAATGCGTGAGATAAGAATTAGATTGTGTAACAGATACATTCTCTGTGGAAAGAGCTGTAAAGCAAGGTTGCGTACTTTCCCCACTTCTCTTCATTCTATTCGTAGATGGGCTCGTTGATAGACGAGCCACGGTACATGCAGATGCACCCAGGATCGGAGATGAAAATATTTCAATACCAGCACTCCTTTTTGCCGACGACTTGATTATTTTCTCAAAACCACAAGTAGATTTACGAAGAAGTTTAGATGAATTAGAAATTTTCTGCGAAGAAACAAAACTAAAAGTTAACGTTAATAAGACAGAAACCATGACATTTAAAAATTGGTGGGTCTACAGTAAGAATGAAATAAACGAGAAACGTTAGAAAACATTAAAGAATACTTATATCCCATCCTGCCCCGGGTTTTGCTCCGGTTTTCCTTCGGATAGAGGCGGATTTCTTATACAGGTTCTCTAGGCTTTGTCTAGGGGCATGTTTATTGTAATAATAAATCGTTAGTGTTAGAATTTAGTGTTATTTCAATTCTTAAACACTATACTCAGAATAATCTATAGTTCGATAATAATTTGTACATGTAAATTTTTGCGTTAAATTACAAACATTTTCTTTAGTATTATAACTCGCAGCTTACTTTTTATCTTATCTAGGAATTTTTGCTTAAATTTTTTAATTCTCCTCTGCCTTGGGGTCCTTGATCGGAATTGATGAAATGGTCCCTTGCTTGCTTCCGGAGAGTAAATTAGTTTGTTGTCCTCCACGAGACGAGAAATTGGACGAGACATAAAGAGAAAGCTCGACGAAAAGGCAAATACATTTTAAGTACAATAACAAAATAAAAAATTACAGTTCCTGAAATTGCACCAAGACTTATGGATAAAATGTTTCAGTCTCTACTCATCCCGGGAATAGCGTACGGAGCGGAAATATGGGGATAACGATATTTTAAACTCGCTTCAAACGAAATATCTTAAAATGGTAACGGGTATTGCTCAATGCACAGCAAACAGTGGCATTTTATGGGAATTTGGGTTGCTTCCCATTGAACTATCTCTCCAATTAAGAGCAATTAAATATTGGCTTTCGATAAGAGCAGGCACCAGGAACCCACTTGTAACTCAGTCCTACCATTGTAATACAGAAGGAAAATGGGACAGGCAAATTTAAAATGTAATTCAGAAAACAGGAATCAGTTGTGTATGTCGGAATAGTCCGTCGTTAAACGATCTAAAAGATATTAAGAGAAAACTCCAAGACTTACACCGACGTGAAATAGAAACCAACAGACTGGAAAAGAGATCACTTATCGTGCAAACCTTAGTACCCGGGCAATGGGGCAGAAAACCAAATATTGATTGTCTCAAATCCAAAGTACGATCGGGTTACGGATGGTTTCGCTTAGGAGGGTGGAAATTAAGAAAACTGAGGGGGGGGGGGGATCGAGACTCTGTTTGCTCACTTTGCTGTGTACAAAATGAAGATTAATGTGCCCGAAAACAGATCAAAAACGAACTTTTGTCCAAGTTGATGGATTCTAAAATTGTCACATTAACGTAGATTTAGCTATTGCGATAATGATAGACAATATCGCTGTGATTTAGCTATTCCTAAGCTATGTGAGGGAGATGAGAGAAAGAGGAATATGCGCTGAAACTACTGATTCAAATGAACCGTGATTCTGCCGCTTCGTCTTTTTCTTTTGTTTCTGGTGGAGTCATGTTGACTTTCCAAGCATTATGTCAATTATATGTTTTTTATTGTAAATAATTGTATTCTATTCTAATCTTTACTTGTAAGACAAAACTTTTGTATGTTACTTTATATTTCTTTCTCTCCTTTAAGTATCTTTTGTAAATATGTTTATATTAAATTGTATATATTCGTTGGTTTCCCATGGTTGCCAACGGTGCTCAATGAATCGATAGTTGCAGTATACTTAAAAGATATTTTACAACTAAATTAAATAATATTAAAGAAGCACTAAAGGGTACTAAAATACTATTACGATGCAAATCACAAGTAAATAAAATTACAATAATTTAAGTTCAAGAACAAAGATTGGCAAAAACTGCAATTATCTATTTAATGAGAGTGAATACCAGGGCATTGTATGCACAGCCCATGACTCTACTTAAAGGGCATTTGAAAGGCATACAGGCAAAAAATCTCCCCACACATTTGTACATGATTAATATTTTTTGTAAATAAAGCCCCTATTGAATTTGAATATAAAATAAATATATATTAAATAAGCATAAACTTATACCCATAAATTTAAATGCCAGTCTCAATGTAAAGCATGGGAAAACACAACTAAAAGTAAATAGAAAGTAAAAAGGGCATAAATATGGAAATAAAATGAAGTGTATTTCCTTTAAAGGAATTGAGGTACACGAAGATACTTTTCTTGGAATTTGTAAAATGAACTTTGATTTGGCAGTTAGAAGTGAACAGGAAGTAAAGGGCCGTCCGCGTTAGAAAATGTTGAGGCCATTATTATGAACGTCGTTCATTTATTTCACCCTTTTTCGCTCTCAATCAATATTTGTTTCAAAATATTAATATTCAATATTTAAAATATCCGATATGGATTAAGTGTTCTGTGTTTATATTAAGATTTCAGTACACATGAAACGAATAATAATAAAGAATTTCTTTCAATGCCTTGTGAACAATCCTATGATAAAATATTGCAAGTAGAGTGTTTTGAAATAACGGTATTAAAATATTTTCACTCTCTGCTCTCTTAAAGGAAGTTATTATTCTGTAGCAGAACTACATACCCTGAAATAGATAATGTGTAATGGGCGGAAGATTGCCATCAAGAATAAATATAATGAACAGTTAAATATTATAAACAATTCAATGAACAATAGTTTTATTGTGCAACAATAGCAAGTGATAGTACAATTAATGAACAATAGTTTTATCTGCGATGCGATAGGACAATAAGTATTTTTAATAAACAGAAGAATAAATAGAGAAAACTAGAACCGATCAGAAAATTAGAGAGCAAAATAAAAGACGGGCGAAGAAAAGCTTATTCTCGACACTATTAGGCCGATCACTGCTCGTGAACAGACGCGTTTTGTAGCTTTCCGATCTCACTCCATTAATAGTGACGGAAGTTTAATTTACAAAGCAAAATACAATTAGTAGTGTTTGCACAACGCAGTAAGAGCGTTGCAACCTAAGTTATTAGATTTTTATCATTGATATTAAACACATCTAGCGATTAATTAAAGTGTGGTACGAGAAGTCACTCAGAAGGCAACAACGCGTCTTATAGGAATATGAGAAATGGATAATCGTGAGTCAGACGAGAACACTTGTCAAATTAACTTCATAATATTTTTGTTTGATTTAGTTAAAATCGTTATATTCAGTAATTTCTAAAGTACATATGTCCTCAAACAAGGAATATAATTCTTAATGCAATTGTGATAAACTGTTCACAAATAACAATTATCATATTGACTTGTACAATCAGATCGGAAGTCAATTATTAGTTTTATTGGTATTACTGCCATTGCTTAATTAATCAGTGTTTATTTAATGTAATATTCATGTGTCAATTTGTGTATTAATTTCAGAACATGTATATGTATTTTCATGATGTTTTACAGGAAATTCTTCAGTGTTAATTTATGTATTTTAAATCAATTTAATGTATAAAAATTACGAACGTCAATTCAATCATAATTGAATACTGATTGATAATCAAATCTATAAAGTTGACCTTTCGTCAATCTCAATTCATATGACAATAAAATCTTATATTAACCATCTTAAAACTATTTCAGTTGTTTTTATTTAAAGTAGTCTTATTATAGATAACTCGATGAATTTTTGTTCGTGACGATCACAATACAATAATAATCAAATACTATTCTCCTTCTGAGATAGTATAATAATATGGAGTCAGATAAATTACAGAATTATATAATTGATAATTAAACGATCACAACGACGAACAATTCTTTCAGATACTTGTAATATAATAAGAGAAATAATTATACCAGGACGTATAATTACACCGATGCAACATTGAACCACTTTTTTGTAATAACCCCACGTCATTCTCCCTCTCTGATTTTGTCAGTTTTTTTCAAACTTTAGGGGATTATTTGATTATAGGTGGTGATTTTAATGCCAAGCATACACATTGGGGGTCAAGACTCACAACTGGTAAAGGAAAGGAACTCTACAAGGCTGGTGTAGTGTGTAACTGTGAATTTCATTCAACAAGAAAACCAACCTACTGGCCAAGTGATCAAAACAAAGTGCCTGGCTTAATTTACCTCTTTGTAACCAAAGGGGTATATGAAAATTATATTCAAGTTGATGAGTATTTAGATCTTGCATCGGACCACACGCCTATCGTGCTAACTCTTAGTACTTCTGTAATTAAGAAACTGTCTCTAACTAATTGGAAAACAGAATGACATTCATTTAAAGCTGAAATGGAGGAAAATATTGAACTGAAAGTACCCCTTAAGACACTTCTACAAGTAGAAGAGGAAGTTGAGAAGTTCAATTCTATATTACAGCAAGCGGCGTGGCATAGTACGCCTGAAATACCTAAGGATTACAATTTCCCTAAAGAAGTAAGGGATATGGTGCACAAAAAGGGAAAGCAAGAAAGAAATGGCATGAAACCAGATCATCAGAAGACAAAACTGTTTTTAATAAACTTGCTAATGATTTAAAAAAGTTAATAAAAGAAGTTAAACACGAATCCTTGGAACAAGAAACCCATAATAAACGTGGAAGAAAGAAAAGTTCTCTTATCATTTCCATGGACTGTTTTGTGCTGCTAATTTATATTTGTTTATAATTATATTATGAAATTTTCATTACTCACTACTGCATAAGGACTAACCTTCAAGTGCTATCACTCGCAGATCATGTTGACTCAGTGTAAGAAGGCATAGAACCACTGCACTACTGTTTTATTTCAATATTACACTGAAACCGACCTTAATTACTTTAATTTATTTGTTATAAACAACAAAACGGAGTCGTACGGACGGCATGCTGTCCTCGTCCAGCATCGGTCGGCGCACACGTGATCGCACGTATCCAAAATGGCCGAATCCCATTCAGAAACCTGAGTCTCGGTCCTTTCTCTTTTACCTGATCTTCGAATTCTATTTCCTAACAATAGAAGCATCCAGGTGTGTTTTGTGTGCAGAGAATTTGTAGTTGAGAACCTCCTCTTTCGAATCCCGTCGAGAAATGCCGGTTTATTCCATTTGTTTACTTGATAAATGAGAATTCGGCATTTTCGTCAAAATTCAAACAAAAAGCTGTCTCCTTTGAATTTGCCTACGCCTTTTATCAAGTTTAAATTTGTGTTTGATAGTTTTAAATGTGCACTTCAATATGGTATATGTAACATATTGAAATATGTGGTCAAAACGAGATAATCTTAATTAATTCATGACTGTGTTCAAACATAGTGAAAAATCTGTATAAACAAACACTTAGTATGAAAATTGAGGTTCACATTTCGGGAGTAACGCTAAGGGATTTGGTAACTTGGGGTGCGAGGAATATAAATTCATCCTGGGTGTGCTATATTGTTGAGTATTTACTTTTCGAGATACGAAATACCAGAAATCCACCCCCTCTATATTTGCAATAGCAATTATCAGTTAAATAAACAACCTTTTTTCGCTCAAATGTCCCGAACAAAGCTTGAACCTAGTATTTCAGACAACACATCGTAAATATTTATTTATGTCCATTATTTACAATTCGCACATGTAGAGAGGGAAATGACTTCGGTTTTTTTCTTCAAATATTTGAGTTCGCGCGCTTTCGCGAGATAATTACGTTCTAAAATTATGATAGTGGGAAAGCAAGGCAGGAAAAAATAATAAAAAAACAACGAATACTGGTGTTGAATACATCATTTTTCAAGACGCAGAAGGGTTCGCTAAAATTACTAGTGACATTCCCCAAGACGCTTAAGTCCAAAACCAGGCAGTATAAATCCCAGCACCCCTAGGGAAGGGAAACAGTTACGTGTCCATATTTTCGGCGTTGTTGAGTTGATAGTGATATCCCGATATCGTGCAAGTGTAGATTCAGCACTCATGAAAGTAAGACACAACTAGCACATCTTTGGGGAAGAGGTGGAAATAGGTTTATGGATAAAAATAATCGAAAAATTATATATATATATATATATATATATATATATATATATATAACATCGGATCCATATTTTAAGGGTTGATGCGATATATAAACTACAAATGCCATTAAGTTGAAGTTGAAATCACATGGGGGCACGGTATCTTTTTTCTGTGGGGCTTTAGGGCTCGTCAACGGCAAGGTAACTAGAGCCCTTGGCACGGTATCCTTAGAGCTGGGAATGGGTGGGGTAAAACGTAAAAACACCGATATTAAAGTCGAGTCCATGAATATGTGTACTCTGAGATGAATTATCGTATTTCCAATGACATTTTGTACCCTTCAGACCATATGAGGTGCACGACAGCCCTAAAGGTGGAGGTTGGGAAGAGCGTAACACGAGAAAATCGAAATTATCCGCTATGAAAGGATTTTACGAAATGCGAATGTCAGAAAGAATATACTAGTTGCAGACATTTTACAAAATCCGCAGCAAAGGCGCGGGTACTCAGCTAGTCTCTCTATATAAGCGGTGTTGTTTTGACTTATTCATCAACGCAATGGTGTAAAGGACGGTCCAGATTCCTGATTACAAGGACTCCAGATCTGTCCACCAGTTTTACATCCCGTGTGTCGCCCGCCCAATAGAAAATCCACTCGCGGAGAACCCGACCAGAGAGGACAGGAGGGAGGAGATGAGGAGTGCAATAACACATCGAAGAAATGCCACTCTTCGTGCTATCGCGCTTCCTCTGATGTATTTCCGCTGCCACCACCCCGAATGCACGGGGAATCAAAGCAAATAATAAGAACATGTAATAAATTAAAAGACTGGATGTGCTCTTGCACATTTACATATGATAATAATAAAAATCAATATCCAATAAAATATTGAAATTATAGTCAGGACGGCGTTATTAGTTAACTTTAAATTGCTTAGTACTTTGAAACAACATTCACAGAGTAAATGAGCTGATATACCCTTCGTTTTTATTACACCTAAATATTTGTACTTCTTAAGCAGTAAGCTCTTGGATTATCAAACCAATCCCACTCGGGAAAAAACATAAAGTGGGGTATCGAATGTATTGGCTGCCAGCCTGACAACATATATGCTAGCACAGCTAACATCCGTTTGCTATGACGTAAATTTTCCTCCCTATGTACCACAGCTTACAGCATTAGCTGTCACAGCTTAAGTAGATAATTTACAAGATGAGGAGGGGACATGTTATACTAACTTATGGTAGAGGACGTCACCAACCCGTTAAAATGTAACGTTGATTCGGCGGCGGAAACTCATTTGCAAGCTTTTTTCTCTTACATCTTTCTTGGCGATGTTCATCTTTATTACAAGTCTATTGCCTTCCCTTGCTTAATAGCAGGCGCATAGCATATTCTTTTTCAGGACATTTTTTTTCAACGTCCGTGTCAGGCATCTGCCAGCGCCAGTATTCGATCCATGATACTTTTCTTTTCAAAGCTAGAACGCTACCATTAGACTACTGTAGCCCGGTATATAAACAAATTCTTAGTGAAAAAATAAAAAAATTAGTTCTTCAAATAATTTTTTTATTACAACCGTAAACTTGTAAATGGCACTTAAAAAGGGACTCGTTATCAACATAATACGTGCACTTATAACATTTTTAGTGCAATAATTTTCAAAAAAATTATAAACATTTTCCGTCCACTATTTGAACTAGCATTGCACCAGAAAAAAAAGTCATAAATCCTTCATGACCGCTTTCAAAATACGCAAATCTTTTAGTGCCTGACCTCTAGTACCAAGAAAACGTACACTTGGAAGTCTCATCAATTGTTATAAACAATACCTTAGTAAAAAACTTACAAAAATCTAATTTGTTAAATGCATTTTATATATTAAAGAAAATTAAGTAAATCGCAAATTCAGAAAGTCCCCATTTCCAACATCATAAGTGCAAAAATAAAAGTTTTAGTGCAATAATTTCAAAATGTATTAAACATTTTCCGTCTACTATTTGAGCTAACAGTGCACCACGAAAAAAACGATAAATCCTTAATGACTGCTTTCAAAAGACGCAAATATTTTAGTACTTGACTTCCACTACCAATAAAGTACACATTTAGTATTGACTTATCAAGTGTTATATATTAATTCTTAGTAACAAAGAATAAAAATAATAAAAATTTAATTTTACAAAAGCATTTTATACATTATAGAAAATACAAGTTAATGGCTTATTCAGAAAGTAGTCATTACCTACACAAATTTGTTTAGTGCTATGAATATGTAGGTAATGAGTACTTTCTAAATATGCCTTTTACTTGTGTTTTCTATAATATATAAAAAGCATTTGAAAAATTATTTTTAAATATTTTTTCTTTTGTTACTAAGAATTTGGTTATAACAATTGATGAGACCTTACCGAATATGTATTTTCTTGGTAGTAGAGGTTTGTCC
The DNA here is from genome assembly GCA_002313205.1 of Laupala kohalensis. Lineage (NCBI taxonomy): Eukaryota > Metazoa > Arthropoda > Insecta > Orthoptera > Trigonidiidae > Laupala > Laupala kohalensis. Next base: position 39,520 of record NNCF01132116.1, read on the forward strand.
TGATGCTCTAAAAGATTTGCGTATTTTGAAAGCGGTCATGAAGGATTTATGGCTTGTTGTTTTCGTGGTGCACTGCTAATTCAAATAGTAGACGGAAAATGTTTATAAATTTTTAAGAATTATAGTAATAAATTTTTTTAGTGCACTAAATATGCAGGTGTTGAACACTAATTGAAAATGTGTAAATGTAATTGAAAATGATTTCTTAAAGTGAAAGATTGGGACTTCAATTTTCGAAATTTTTTTTATTTTCTTGTATTTTGTTCATAATATTTTTTTCGATCAACGTCAGACGTGTTTTTTGTTGTCGCACTAATCAAGTACTAAAATATTTTATAGATTGCATTCAAATGTAATGGAATTTTTAATGCTTATGAGATGATCTGCTGGCTTAATATTCAGTCAGCAAAAAATGTTATAACAATTAAAAGAACAGTGCACTAAATGTTTTCCTTGAGCACTAAATATGCACTAATTGATTATAATAATAATATTGAATTCTGCTACAATTGCTTTGTTACCGTAATGTAGGTCATCGCGTGAGCTCACAGCTAACTTAAGGCTGAGCTATCCAACTTGTTTTTTCCCGTGCCCCACAAGTCTATATCAGACTTCTTCGACACAGTCAACAGACTCGTGTCGTTTCGAGTTACCTCAGCAACTCAATTAATACCACTATACGGTATTTCAGAAACCCGCAGGCTTCTCTACGATCGGTCCTGGGTCGGAAATTGACCCATCTACGTGTGAGTCAGCGAGGCTTGGGAGCACTGGTTTTTATAGGGCTCAGGTCACATGACTACAGACTATTAACTGTCTTTCTCCGAACGGAGCCCCTCGATGTCGACGTCAATTTTTGGAGTCAACAGTTGTGTGCCTCATCCCACAATCTCCATAATAACTCGAAAGGTTTTCTGTATTATCTTAGACGGTTTTCCATTTCTACGTGTGTCATTCGCACCCTTTCAGAACAAACAGTTCGCTAAGCGCATGTTTCCCTATGAGGAAACAATCTTGCACATAATAGTTCCTAAATTCAAAAATATACTGTCCTTTAATCGTTCACACAGTGGAACACAAAATAACATCGTTCACCATTCCATGTAGAATTGGTATCTTAATTTGTCCGCAGACTGCGACGTTATAAGTGCCTACACTATTGAAGCTAGAGACACGAAATTTGAACAATAGTTGCCTTTTCCATGTAACCACGTACAACAAGGGATGTTTCAAAATGCCAATTTTAAAAGAGTGGAATAAAGTAAAATGAGTGTTTTCGATTTCCAATATTTTCACTATATCTCACGGATTTTGGCTTGAAAAAATTGTAAATTTGGATACCTAGAAACGGGAATTTGTTTTTTTGATATTTCATTTTTACAGATGTGAAGAGACAAAAATGATTTCACGTATTTATCCTTCGCGCTAGCGGCATGTTTCATTTTCGTTGTATCGTATGAACTAATAGGGTTATCAACTTGGTTTTCGTATATAAATGTCGCTTAATCAACAATCGAACCACCGACTTCTGTAATTTGAGATATTTTACTTTTTAATGGGTGAGAGCAGTGGTTAGTCGTCCTGAATACTTTACACAGTAATTTAAATCGACTCTTAATTTAGATCGGAGTTCCAACCGCATTATAATAAATTACCACCTTACCTGTCGGCTAGAAACATATTCTCTTAACTTAAATACGGTTTCCGAAACAGTATGTATCTATTCTCATATATATCTTTAAATGTACTGAAATATTGGCTTAATAATTAATGAGTATTGAATATTTCAATATTCATCAATAAAAATATTGAATTGAAAATTTGATATCGAAAACTCAATATTCAAATATTAATCTTGAAAGTTTTAATATCCAATAGAGAATTTTGACATTGACATGTGTATATCATGTTTTTTTTTTTAAATACATTACCAATACACATGGCACGTTGAAAAATACTGTCGACTATAATAATATACTTCGACGGAAGAATCCTAACTTCAATTTAATTTTTATTGTGAGTTCTCTCAAACAAAACCCATTGACATGATGCGTGTGTGAAGGTGTGCGAAGTTCTCCTTACATTGGGTCCCACCGTTCATGATCCATACTTCCTTAGCCATTGATTGTGTCCTCTAACATAGCGGCTGTCCAATCGTTTTTTTAACGGCCGGAAATGACGCTTGGCACCAACTTCCCTTACCGGCAAACATCTTTTCTTGTCACTGCATCCGGCCAGAAGTCAGTGCACCCAGATGCAATCAAACCACGAATTACTGAAGCTGTAACTCGTCGAATCGAACTGCAGAATTAATTAATTCGCTCTGATTTCCTTCCTATAACCTTTTTCTGTACACAAAAGAGAACAGGCAACTCCTGTCGACTATCTACAAATTCATGCAAACGCCACTGATCAGAGGGAGAGTATGACAACCTCCAGACCCTTGAAGTAAATGCCCGAGAGCTTCAATTGCACAATCTTCATACGAACACTTCATTGATCCGCAAGTTGTATAATGCACAACTGCGCAACTTATAACATGTAGAATGACATTCGATTATTTTTCTGAACCGTAACGTGTACTCAGCGTTAATGCGGGTTACTTGTTTCCGCAGCTCAATTTGATCATAAACTTGGTTCTCCCCCCTCCCCTCTTGTTATCTTCTGAGTCCCGCAACTATAAAGTACCGCGTCAGTGATCGTAGCCAAGTGTCTTCTTGTCTTCACACGATTGTCGTGTTACGTTTTCGTGGATCGGGAAGTTGTATTACATCCGCGAATGGAGAGCATCTTTCGGCGCGTTGCTTCTTGACTCGTGGATGTCGCAAGAAGTAAAACACGTTTTTCGATCTTCTTTCTCACGCTGTTCTGTGGCAGTGTGGAAGGGGAAGTTAACATGAAGATTCAGTTGTTTCAGGTTTGGTTCGGCAGTGAAACTTTCCTGTCTTTGAGGGAGGAAGCTTAGAAAACCCATGTTTTATAGCTTTGACATTGAAAAACCTTCATGTTTGTCAAAATTCAATTACTGGTAGAAACTACTCCAATGCGTCACCTAATTCGTCATCCCATTGTATATTAGCTAGAAATACTTATGAGAGGCTAAAAATTTTGTGAACCTGCTGAATGTCAGACAAAAACTAACAATAAGGGAACTTTGAAACAAGAATATTGTTGAAATATTAAACTAAACATCTTATATCAAAATAAGTAAACATCATGGCGAGTTATGCGTTTACACGACTCTAATGTCATTAGATAGGGGGTCCCCATACGGGAGGATCGTGACGGAACATTTCAGTTGGGGGGGGGGTGATGNGAAGTTTTTTTGGAAGTTAATAGCAGAATAAGCAAGCGTGAGCGGAGAGGTCACATTGGGTGTGTAAAGAATCGGAAGACTCATCGCGCGAACCAAAAAGTGACAACAGGAGCCTGTCCCTCTATCTTGCAATAGTAAACTTTCACAAGAGTCGGTCGTACTAAAAAAAAAAGAGTTTCATTGTTCTTTAGCTCTGGAGATTCATTGCTTCGCCTCCATTGGATTGGCCTAAATTGGAATGATTGTTAAATACAACTGTTATACTCGTACATGACAAGTGGACCGAAAATTGCCGAAAAGAAACACCGTTGTAAAAATAATACAATGAAGATTGAAATAACTACAGTGGAATGCAACGGCCGTGCAACATTGCATCTTGGGAACCGTGCTCGGGGAAAGTGTCAAGTTTTCCTCAGTGTGATTGAAGATTAGAACAGAGATCAAATGAAAACTGTGATTTCTCGATTTGTATGTATGTGCGTATTGTCCCCACCCGTGGCTCAGGTGGTTGTGTTGTCGCTCATCCTGGGTTCCATTCCCGATGGGGCCAGAAAATTTGTAGTTTTTCACATTAATGTCCCAGTTCATACAGCTGTGACAACTGAAAAGCAAACCTTCCTTCCTCTATCCAGCTCCTCCTAGTATCAATAACTCTGACTATTACTAACTACTTCTATTAACCCCTTCACGTGGGCCAAGTTGTTGGTAAACCCAGCTAAGCGGCCCACCTACTTAGTCTACCACTCAACTCGTAACTCCTATCGCTCCATGTAGATAAGCTTCAATAGCACGTTACATTTCCCATTTACGAATACAGCAATTGAAAAATGTCGTTAGTGGCATCTTCATTATAACTTTTTGTTCATCATCATTCACAGTCACACACTCATAGACTCATTACAAATTATGTAACATTTTTCTTGAGGATTTTCTTGGTCTACACTTCTTATACTTGAGTGACTAACGCAAGTAGCGAATCTGAGGTGCTTATCCAGTGAAATAATCCGATGAAATGTAAGATATAACCCAGAAATCTGAATTTGGCGTCTATAAAACTGAATATGGTTCTCGAAAACAAAAATTAAACTACCTATTCCGCCACGTTCCTCATTTTTACGCGCTGAATTATAATTTCAAACCTTTCTTAGTTTAACCTCATTGTAATTTATCCTTTGTCAGTATCATGGATATTGGTGGTTAACTTTTTCTCTTTTTCCCTTATGAGTAGTATGGAGAAATTATTGTTATCGTGGTCATCGATCGCGAAATTTTGACGTTTTGTGAGATCGTGATACCGAAAACGTGGTTTTTAGTATAATGTCCGTCCCTGTCTGTCCTCTGTGCCTTGTGACTAAACGGATGGGTCCACTCAATTCATATTTCGTATTTAGCGAAGTATGTACTTGTTGTTGATGCACGGGCATTGAAATGTTCTTAAATTTAATATTAAGGGGAGATAAAGTTCAGAGTATATTTTGAAAATTTTCTAAAACAAACTCCAAATGTTCATCTTCTTTGAAACGACTGCAAATGTTCTATAAACGTCTGTACAGAAAGTGTAATTAGTATATATTACATCTTCATAAGCGGTATTTCCCTTGGTTTGGTATAGACGTAGGAAAATCTCTTGGTCGAATTACCTCATTTATTCAATATTTCAAGAGACTTGAAAACTATTTAGCTGTGTAGATGTGGATCGAGACACAAACATAGAAAAATTAAAGTGAATGATGCAATACCGATAAACGTGATTGAAGAACGGAAAAGCCCCTCCGGATATGAAATTGCATGATAGCGTGCCTTCAATGCAAAAATTACATTTACCTAATACGTATTACGCTTATTATAAGACTAAGTTATCGCAAACATCTTGAAATAATAGTCAAGAAATTTATTATTAAATTTACAAATATAAAAAGTATTAAGGTTGCTCAGACCCCGAGAAAACAGTTTTACATGTGAGTGAAGGATGTCGTAATTTCGTATGTCGAATAAGTAAGTTTCCAAAATTATTCAGATTCATGGTTTTTAATAAAATGTGTGTTCTTAAGATACATGTTGATAAATTCATAAACAATCTGAATCAAGTTGATTTGAAAACTATTTTTTGTAAGATTTCTGCGACTGTTTCATTTAATTTTCATCCACTAAATAATTTCTTTATTCAATTTTATATACACTTCATTTAAACGGATATGAATAATTTGTTTATGAAATTGTATAAATATCTTTTTCTTTATAAAGTCAGTTTTGCATACTAGAGATAAGACTTTTAGAATTGTTGGAGAAATAATGTGTAATGGTTTTGCTACTCTAGTGTTATTATGGAGCTAGGGGAAATAAGAGAAGTCAAGTTATAAAATAGTTCTATTTTTTTGGAACATAATTTGGAAGTGAATCAAACCCTGGTGTAATTGAAAATGAAAGTATATCTCAGAGGTACAGCTCATAATGCAAAATATTGTTGAAGATAAATAAAAAAGAATTAAAAAATGTAACTATTTTAACGCTTCTGATTTAAGAAACGAATATATACGATCCCAAACTTCTCTTCCCATGTCTGTAGGGATCGGTGATTATGATATCCCTTTTTGATATGGCAGGGGTATTACAAGGGTGCCGGATGGCCTTTCTGACGCACGTCTTCGAGGTGTGTGATGAATGAATGACATGAGAGTGTATATTGATGAGTGAATGTTGTGGTGAAATCATAGGCAGGGGAAACGGGAATACCCCGAGAAACCCTACCGCGAACCCCGCTTCGTCCACCATCGCGAATTCTACTTGGATCAGACAGGGTTTGAACCAGCATCACCAGAGGTAGATGGCGAGCACGCGAGACACCAAGCCACGGGTCGCTTTTTTGAGAAACGAATATGAGAAGAAGAAAAAAGCGTTGAAGGTATTTAAGGTATTGTTGATTCGTTATTCAAAATCGAGGAAAAGCAAAATTGATGAAGGGTTAATATTTTACAGGATGAAAATACAATGAATATAATACATTATGGATACAATAGATAAGTCCAGTTTTGATGTTGCTGCTTCACAAAACAACCCGCTAAATTATCCCTATCTGCTAATTTTTCATTTGTGTTGGAAGGAGCAATGAAAATTATGGAATTACACTAATTTTTTTTCATATTTTGACATTATTCTCGTCTACAATCATATTTATATTGATATAAAACCGACCTTTTTCTGTAGATAATTACTTATTATCTCACAACGCCTCAGCAGAGATTCCTTCCATCGTCAGGTGAATTTTTTTTTCGATTATATAAACAAACGTTGATATATCTTGGTAACAATTTGAAAAAAAATTAAAACTCAGTATACAAATAAAACAATGACAGAGAAAAATCAGTAACTTGAAAAAAACAAACCATCAGTGCAGAAAATCATTCTAAACAAGTATACATTTTAAATAATTTATCCGTGTATGTTTGTAAATTTAATGTATTATATTGGAATTCAATTTTCTTTGTTTCCTTCTCAAATGTAAATTTCAATATTGGATGATATCCATTAAACACATTTGACATTGTTTCTATTCGATCTGTTGGAATTATACAAAAAATACCATCAACATAACGAGTATAAAGCAAAAACACACAAAATTTAAATTACACAGACACGAACTTTTAAGATCACGCAAAACAATTTCGTACAAAAGCGGACTAATAGGACTACACATTGGCGATCCGTCAACTTAATGGTATAATTTTTTATTAAACGTAAAATATGTTGATTCAATTATTAATTTTAAAGCAATAATTATTTCGCCTTTTGGAATATTGCAGTTCCGTTCAATTTTGCTCCATCTAGATAAAACACTATTAACCGATAAATCATTTGGCAGACTTGTAAAAAGTGTAAACACATCAAAAGAAACGAAACTTAAAGTATCATCTATTAATAAATCTCTATTTGCATTAACAAACTCCAAACTATTCCGCACAGAAAAATTATCTTCTTTGAGACCGTGTTTCAGGATTTGTAACAAATTTGGAAACAAACATGTAGAGGACTGTCAATTGATGATATAATTATCCTATACGGAATGTTTTTCTTATGGATTTTAGGGAATGGTTTTGGAAAAAACGTTTTGAAAATGGTGATATACTAAAAGTAGCTGTAACTGGTTCGAAAACTTGGCGCAAACCGCGTACGAAACGGGGATAGAAAAACTCTATAGCTCTATAATAAGTGTCAAAATTTAGTTTCAATTTCTTTACTAGTAATGTGCAGGAAAAATCTTTTTTTACTTTCCGAATGACCGTCCAGTAGGATATTCATAACAAAAATGAGATTTATTTTCTGGGTAATGTTTCGACATCTGCCGAGATTTGCTTGAACTGGAACACTTTGATCGAGTTTCATCCTTGAGGAATGTATCTGTGCGGTCGCTATTGTTTTTTAAGATCTGTTCGACAGGTCCTCCAATTCAAGTACATAGGTATTAAAAAACAGCGTGATGACATCAAATTGTGTTTCGTGATTGAGAATAGCGAAAACTAAGCAATGCTTTGGTAGGACTTGGCGGGGGGAGGAGATTGAGCTAGCCTAAGATTGGAGAGAAGATTGATCGATTTGACAATGAGGCCTATTGCGGCGCGTCAGCGTCGTCAAACGAGAGTACGGTGTACACGTGAGTGGCATTTTTGTACCCACTACTTTACTAAATCTAAATTTAAAATATTTATTATATACTATTATTAAAAAGTTTCTAAAGATAACGATTAGATGTTTGGGTATAGGGAATGGCACATTGCTCATTGGCTCTAAAGAAACAGAGATGCAAACAGATACCGCTTGCGCATTTCATCAGGTTGTTGTCTTTATTGTATTCAACAATTAGTCAATGAGATTGTCGTTTCCCAACATACGCCCTACTTAGAACTGATATTGGGCTTAAGAATAGTTTATTACCTTAGTAATATAGATTGTCAGTTTACTATTTTATTTTTTCTCCTTCTTAGAAACTATTTCCGCTTCATGATCTTTTCTTTAAATTTAGACATGCTGTAGTATTTTTCTTCAGATTGATACATTTATCTTGTCATATTCTCAGCATATAGGATTGTTTCTAAACGTTGATTGATACTCTTCATGCAGGGCTAGAAACAAGTCTTCGCAAGTCAATGAAACATTGTTCAATCACCGTTACATATAAAACACAAATCAGCTTTTCTTATTCTATGTAAATGTGCATTCAAATGTCACATCCAGCTAAAATCTGCGTTAGATAGTATCCCACGACTTCATGTTTTCTATTCACGTTGCTACTCAAATCTGGATTCAATTTATATGCCCATCGGGTTTTTTTTTAGATTCGTCCCATGTCTTTTGAAAAACTTATATATTGAATCCTTATTATGTTTATTGCTCATAAAGATGATATCAGTTCCACAAATACAACGTCAAAGTCGATGAAGTTCGTTCGCACAAGAAATAGCTTGAAATGAGGAAATTCAGGAACACAACGAAACGTATATGCAAAATAAATATTTTATTAACATTGAAACACAATTTGTGTTAGTTTGAAGCAAAACAGGTAATTATGATAAAAGATGCAAGTGTATTCACTTGCACAAGGAAAGTAAAAAATGTTGGTTCGGTTCAATTTCTAAGAGGTAACGTCACCTTTTCGGCGTATAACTGCAGCTAGACGTTTAGGCATAGACGACACTAAACGACTCAATGTGTCTAGGAATTTTTCCCCATTCCTGTCGCAGATAATCCAGTAATTTTGGTATATTGAGGAGACGACGAAGGGTCATCTTCCTCTTCAGAATTCTCAAAATATTCTCTATAGGAGGGAGATCCGGACGTGCTGCTGGCCACTCTAATACAGGGACACGTTTCGTACGTAGCCATTTTTGTGTTATCTTTGCCGTAAGTTATCTTGCTGGAAAAGACATTGTTTTCCGCCAAACAATCGTTGCACTGATGGGCGTAGATACACGTCAAGAACATGTAAATAGACTGGAGTCTTTATCGTGCCCGTTCAAAAATGCAAACTGCCAACCCCATTCCCGGCCATGCAACCCCACACCATCTCAGAGCTTGGTTTAAGAACCACGAGCTTGTAATAGTATGAATCGTTTTCTTCATCCTTCTTCCTAATAACCTTTCGGTCAATATTTCCATATGAAAGCTGAAAAATGGATTCATCTGTCCACAGTACCCTTTTCCACTGAGATGGAGTCCAGGTGAGGTGAGATTTGCCGTTTCGCTTCGTAGAATGCGCATCGAAAACAGTCTTTCCAAAACTTTGTCTTGCCCATGTGACTAGGTCTGAGTCTGCCAAATGCCTATTTTTACGAATGTCTCAAAATAGACGTACTTCCCGATCCGTCAACGTTAACCTTTCCTGGACAGCTATTTCCAATTATAATGAAACGTTTTATAATATTACACACTGTAGATTGTGTCAATCGCAATGTTCGGTCAATTTGGCGCAGCGAAATACCATGTTGGTGTTGTTGTATGATTTGATTGCGTACCGCAAAATCCTGAGTTCGTCCCCTAGTCATGCTTCCGCTTACTTAGCACTGAAAACGATCGCGAATTGCTCGCCCTTATATGCTGTTTGCTCCCTCTGACGTCACACTCAGAATTATGCGCGAAACGGCTGGAACATTCTCGTTCTTTGTACTGAACGAACTTCATTGCGTTGGGACACTGCGTACCCGACAATGTGTACGTCATTTGGTAAAGATATTTCATCGTACTCCACATACAAGAGTACCGGTCTCAACATATACTCATATGCTGCGCCTGCCCTCATGTGATACTTTTTTACCCTTCTGTCTGTATCATAAGAGAGACTTTTTGGTTAGAGAATCTTCCATGATTCTGATCAAATACTCATAATTTTGTTTTTTCACACCTGCAATCCCTTAATGACGTATTCATCTCGCCGTATTAAACGCATTCTTAAGATCTAGCGTATAGTAGTCTATCTAAATCCCATTTAATCCTTTCCGATTCCGTGATCAATATTTCATTATCACTATTAAATAGCGTTTCCAATACTTAAAAATACTAAAATGATGTAGTGAGAAATGTGTAAATAAAAACGACGTGTATTGTAGGTTCGGAGCAATCACGAGACTAGCATGGAAATAATAATACTCTGTGAACTGTAGAGGTGTAGACCAGAAGAAGACGATATTGGTAACGGTTGCCTACTTTTCAAACGATCTGACTCCCTTTCATGATTAAAATAAAAGTTATAAGGACGTATTATAGAATAAACCAAATACAGCGTAGCATTTAACTTCAGTTGAGAGTAATTTTTTTTTAACCTCTGGAAATACAACAGTCTGAAGTCGAATATATGCTTTTGGGTGAGATATTATTAAGAGTAATAATATATAATTTCCATAGTTCTTTGATTACAAAACCTAATTTCCGAGAAAATGATAATTTATTTTTGGGTGTAATTTTAAATAATGAAGCTTATTTGTTGTGTTCCTTTCCAGAAAATATTACTCCTTCATAAGAATGAAGTCAAATTTCCATAAGCATACTTGTAAGTTTTTTCACTTTAACATTTTTAACAACATTTCTAAGAACATATTCTCAATTCAATATCGTAAAACGTATTATTAACATTTTATTCTACGCATTAATATTCTGAGACAAGCAAAGAACACAAACCATGGCACAAAATTCAATATTTCATTCCACCATTTTCACACTCTTCCTCGGACTAAAGAAGAATCTCCAGACCGTGATAATCATTGCCCAATTTCGCTGTTTCTGTGCACGAAGCGAAGCTATGAGATCTCATAAATCATCGTTAGCTGTCCGTAAGGACGGTATTACAGAATATTGCCCTGAGATGTACTGCAACCGGAGTCATAAAACGCTGCGGATGTATCGTGTGCTGACGGACTGCAAAATCCATTATCTCACCCAATTTTCCTTCGCTTACATCCCAAAACGTGCTTTATCATTGCTGTCTCGTTATGAAGGCAAAAATTGCTGTCGAGTTCATCATTTTGCTTCTAGTACCATTTATACTATTTTGTCCCACTCCTTGTCTTCGGTACTTACACTTATCTTGTTTTTTTCTTTTCTCTTATTTTATCTCTAACAGTGAATAAATTATATCCTTGTATTTTTTACGGCAAATTTTAAACGATATTATAAAGAAAGAGATAATTTATTAACTCTTTGGGATAAAATAAGAGAGGAAAGAAAAAAGTGTATAGTATACATGTCTACAATTGTCAGCTAGGTTTACATACTAGTTTATAAATCTAGCATTGCTTGTTTCTTGACCCACTTTTTGTTTATTTCATTCAGCACAAATGCGGTAATATACGTTGTTATGGTATAATGATAAGTTTACAAACGTAATTGACCCACGTTCTTTCACAATATTCCATGTATCTAACGGAGGGAAAGCGTTCAGGAATATTTGCGAATACCCTTTTCTGAGAACCAGTAAAGCAAACAGAAGGGAAGGATGGAGGAAGATCCCCAAATTCCCTCTTCTGAGAATCAGTGAACGAAACACTGCTGCAGGATAGAGGTGACTTCTCGGCAAGGCGTACAGGGGGAACAAGTAGCCCCTAACCGTGTGGTCCCCTAGTCCTTACTAATGTGGGAGAGCTACTAGCTCAACAGTTTAACATTGGAGTGTACGTCACTATGTAGCATTGTGTTTATAAGATGAACATTCTCCTTCGCCTTACCTTGTTACTCTATCAATGTGCAATGTTCATGGTCGATGGGTCACCACACTTTGGTAGAGAGCAGTTCAGCTTTACAGTTACAGCTTTCAATTCAACAGGAATTTCGTGACTTATGGGGATAATAGTGCCACAACCGTTTTCACTAGTTGAATGAATGTTAAGAATTTCGTGGTCACAATTATTCCATGGTTCATAAATGATTCCATGAAGGAGAGAGCAACATATTCTCTTACTGAACATATTGCAAACATACTCCCCACGTCTACTGCTATTCACAACTTCAATTCAAATTTTTTGGGTTCACTCGCCATAAATTGGTAGAATTGCCGGAATTGCTTCTGACTATACTCGAAAGTAATAGTTCTTCAATAGTTACATTTTCTTCGTGCTGTTTCCATGGAATACAATTTTCCACGAATTTGTTACAGATTTCAGGAAAAAGGGAAAATTAGTCTTTTGACGAACGTCCAGATTGAATAAATTTCTCATCAAATCTAAGAAATCTTAGAAGTTTCTGGATTCAGTTTCATGGCATGTTGTTCTTCATAATATGGGGACCCCACGAATGAACCAGAGATAGTCACCTCTGGTACAGAGAGTGGCGGAAACGTCTTCAGTGTTTGAGTCTAGTCATTTAAGTCTGACATTTGATTCTCTATTTTATTTTGATATGGTAATAGATTTGTCAAATTTTAGACGATAGGCATTGAGGACTGAATCATTCATTCGTTGAGAGAAAGCGTCGTTAGACCTCCACGTTTTTGCAAGAAACTTCAATAGCTACTTAGCCAAACTAAAGCATTTTATGAAGAAAAATACCCGGAACTTTCCATGTATTTTAACACCTTACAAAGGAATATGCTATGATATCTCTTTTTGTGGCACCTTTGAAACTAATTCTAGATTTTTTATTTAATAGTTATTGTTAGTTCATCTGCATATCATGTAATAAAATTACAACTCCCCTTGAGATCCTCTATAAAGTCGCCAACAGCACGGCCCCAGACAAGGAATGATAGAATGTCGCCTCCAGTCGTTGAGAGAGTCACGTTCTTTCCAACAATAAATGGCTGTTCTTTAATTTGCTGGCATGGACCTGTTGATCTCCATAATCAACAGTAGCCACGATTGCTCTTGTGAGTGTGTCAAAACCCCGCATATACTGCTAAACCACTCTATCTCCACGCATATACTGCTAAACAACTAATTAATGCGAAATGTTTTCTGTAGATATGAATGGTAATTTAAGAAGAAATTATTTTCAAAAAATCATAAATTCGAAGGTGTGAATATTCATCTAGTAACATATCCAAGCTCAGACATCAAGGCTTGGATTATTGCTGAACCCAACTAAATTGTCGGTTGTAGTTCGAGTACAGGTTGAAAAATATTTTGAAACCGCGGATCCGATGCAGGTTTTCGTGAAAAAAAAGGTTCTCTAATCATTTGTCGATCGGTTCGAGTTCCCTGTAAAAGCACAAGTTTTCAAAAATTAAAGGCATTGTATTTATGCGACAAGAGCAGTACATTTTACGAAACAAGGGCACCTCATCGGCGTTTTAGATATGGTTTCTAATTAAATACTTTTATTGATCTAGAACGAATATGATCTATTTTACGAATGCTTTATATAACTATCATAATCCATATCCATGCATACATAAATACGTAACGCGAAAGTGTGTCTGTCTGTTACTTGATCACGATTAAACCACAGAACCGATCGTGATGAAATTTGTCAAAGGGATAGATTAGATGTCCGGGATGAACACAGGCTAATTTTTATTTTTTAAATGTGTGATAATAAAGATGAAAATGGATTTTGACAATAAATGTTGATAAAATGAAAGAAAGGATTATATTCGCTTACGCTGCCTAAAAGGTTAAGAGATAGGTTGTTGTTTTTTTTTGTGAGGATTTACGGCTCATGTCGACATCAAAGGTCATTAGAGCCCGAAAAACTTGTACAGGTAGGGAAAATGCAGTTACGCACTAGGGAGAGCCAACATGACTCTCCCCGTGTGTGGGACTCGTCGAATGATTCAACCCTACCCACTAAAAACCCTCCTGATCTACAACACACCAAAACATATCTCACAACATAAATCAAATGGAGGGGAGGGGCTAAAATGAGGGGGGCACATAACATGAGGTGGGACAAAGAATAAGGGGGGACAAAAAAATGAGGGGTAGGTCAAAAAATGAGAGGAATGAGAAAAATGAAAGATACCCTAGCCTTAATAGCGTCGGGATCGAAAAGAACAAGAGGTGACCAAGCGAGGTCAGGAAAGAGAAAGGAAGGAGCCTCGCACAAGTAAGTGGAAGTAATGCCAGACTCAGCTAGGGGGCCCCGTGTTCGCCAAACACGTACTTACTAGATGTAAATCCCCTGGGGGGTAGAGATATGTGACAACTATACATGACAATATTGTTTGCCTCAGAGAGCATTACAAAAAAGTCCGCGACGGCACATGTGTATCTACAAAAATTACCCTAAATTATCGACAAAACATGACTAACAATAGAAATGTTTAAATACTACAATTTAAAATAGTAATTTAAGAAGGAAAAAATAATTAATAATAAAATGTAATGAATTATTTGATTTTTGCATTTAACAAAGATAAAAAACCTTTAAATCGTAAAGTTTGGGCGAATAGTTTAGATTTCATAAGCGTTTTAATGAAATGGTGCAACTGCGCTGCCGCAGGTTTATTTTGCGTCGAAAGCAAAAATTCGACCTGCGAAGTAAGTGAGTGGTTTCGTTGGTCTAACGAGTAAAAAAAATTCTGGGCAACGCCAGGTAATCGGGTAGAATTAATATATAAATTTTTAACGCGAAAATGTGTCAGTCTTTTTGTTACTTGATCACGACTAAACTACTGGACAAATCGCGATAAAATTTGACAAAGAGATAGTATCGATGTCTTGGCTGAATATAGTCTAACTTTTATTTTATAAATGTGTGATAAGAAAGATATAAATGGTTTTTGAAAATAAATGACGATAAAATCGAAAAAAAAACGACAACTAAATTATCGAGAGAACTTTATGAAAAATAGAAGTGTTAAAATATTTCAATTTAAGAGAGTAATTTAAAGAGGGAAAAATCAATCATCAGATTTTATGGACTAATTGCTTTGAGCATTTAACAAAGATAGAAAACGTCGTTAAATCATTAAATTTCGACGAATAGTTTAGTTTTTACAAAAATTGTAATGAAATAGTGCAGCAACGTCATGTCTAGGAAGAGAAAATTCGATTGACGAGGCTCCCGCGATGTGGTGTAGTTCATAGTCAACTTTTGTATTAAATTTGTATTATTATGAATTTGTAATATTAGCATAATATACATATGTTTTTAAAAAGCAGTAAGTAAAAGGATTTTGATCTTTCTATATAGATAGAGTTTTTTCCTCAGTAAATGTAGATAATCCGGAGCAACGCCGGGTAGTCAGTTAGTAATTAGAATTGTAAAGTATAACCCATTGGAATTTTATGGAAAGTTAAAACGTTTTCGCATTATCATATTTCTTTAAAATAGTACTAAGTGTTAATAACTTTTCTTGGTATCTTTTCATGAACTTGGCAATCGAATACTGGAGAGATAATTTTTTTATTTTCTCATATGCGTGGAGTAGTACGTATAAGTTGAGTGACACCAAGTAATTACTTTATTATGCATAATTATCGGTAATTTCTATGTTGTTATGCAGAAGCATATTGATAGAAGATTCGAAATGTAGGAGGAAAATATAATTTCTTGAAATGTTCTGAACACACAATGAACTACATTCAATTGACGTAGATCCTTTAGTGTTATATCTAACTAATATCTCTTGTTTTGTAATCGTATTATTTATAACAATATATTTTATTAGCAGTAATATGAAACAAATAACCCGAGTTTTAAGAAGAAAAATTAATTATGTGACGTCACTTACTTTCTTCCTTAGTCACATGAACAAATAGTCACTCGCTAGCACATAAACTAGCATACTTGAAGATATCTCGCAGTAGAGGCGAAACGTAGTGTTATATTTACATTATAAGTGGTTTTTATATAAATTGTTTTTCTAAATTGCTACGTGCAGTGAATTTATATTGAAAATTAAATTGTCTGCTGGAAACTCAGTTCGTTTGTTGTATATTATTTCTATTCAGGAGACGTCAAATGTCAAACAATATCATTAGAATATTTTATAAATTTAAAGTAAAATGGAGGGTCCAAAATTCAAATTCGTTTTATCACCAATTTTCCTTCGCATTGCAGACTGGAAGCAGATTCGCCCTCGCTTGCTGAGCTCCGTGTCATTTGAGCGAGACGGACAAGGCGACACCGCCTCAAGGGATGCAGCTGATATAATGGATGGCCCGCGCCTGCAACCTTCTCATCCCATCCCAACCCAAAACGCTGCAACTTCGTCTCCCTAAGCAACAAATTACGTCATTATGCACGGTGGCTGCTGCTGCATGGACCTTTTCCTTGGTCGCGCGGCGGGCGATGCAGCAGCCTCCGCGCTTACGCTGCCTTCTTCACAGTGCTCCATAGCGCTCTTGCTCTCGGGGAAAACTCTTTTCTCTCTAGAATCAGGGTATGATTGCTAAGTATTACTTCAAATAAAAGTTTATTTATCTCTCTGTTCTTGAGAATTGTCCATACTAATAAAAATAAATATCATTAATATATTTATTATGTTATTAGAACAAATCAAAAACTTGTCAATTTATCGTTTTTGATTTTTTTCTTCCTTGCTCAAGCTCATAGAGATTTTTTTAACCTCTAGATTTTGATAAAGTGGGGAGTTTGAGGCACCCAACCCACCGCTTTGAAATTTCATATTTGTATGTTTAAACTAAATAACGTGAGAATGCTTATTTTACTAAGTAAATTATACGTTCATAAATTCTAAAGGATCTTTTAACATTTGAGCTACTACCCCGTAGAGACAAACGTGAAAATAAGTCATGATATTCTTCAAAATTATTTAAAACGTATTATTTTAAAATATTTTGTGAATAGCGCTACGTCATAAGCAGTTTATCTCATTTTTTATTACAAAATATTTTCGGTAAAATTAAAACTTTTCATCGGATGTTGAATTAAAAATATGTAACTATCTTGAGAAAGTCGACGTACCTGCAAACGGGATTGTTTTAAGTTCGTATGGAAGATAGAGATGATTAACTTCGAAACGTATATTTTATATTATTTATGTCGTATTTAGGGGTCTATGTGTAATGTATGATATCTTTTAAGAGATTCGTAAATTATTTTAATTACTCTCATCGCTTTATTTCTATCACATTGTTATGATAATTTTTATTTGCTTCATCTGATAGGTATTCTGAATCTCCACATTTAACGTAATTATATTTCTTTTAATATATTTTATATAGTATGATGAAATATGTTTTATATTTCTTTTAATTGTTTCCGCCAAGCTATTCTCATTTGCAGTGGAACAAAATAGATGTATTATATTTATTATCACAACGTATAAATGTAGTAAAAATAGTTGGTAAAGTAATTTTAGTTACAATGTATATGTTTAGTAAAAGTAGCAATGTAGTTTTAGACCAGAGTTTAGTGTGTGTAGTGCACTGCCTGCGGGGCACTGCATCGCACCGCAGGGGGACAAAATCCGGGAGCAAGCAAGCAAGCAAGCAAGCAAGCAAGCAAGCGAGCGAGCAAGCGCCGTGATTAGCCGCAGGTGGCGCTGCAGCAGCGAACGCAGGCAACAGAAAAGGAACCCGAATGAGACTATTCTGTTGACTCTGCTGTTGGCGAGGAGATTGCGGGGCGCGTGGAGTACAATGGCCACTGAACAACAGGTGCTCCAAACAAGTGTTTTTAGCTTGCAACGTTCATCACGCGCGCCTGTAGAAAACGTTTGGCTTGAGATTTGGTCTGTTGCCACTGCAGTATATTACGCCGCGTAAAAAAGGGTACTTCTTTGTGTGGAGAGAATGATGTTTTACGACGTACACATAGTGCATATCACTTAGCTATCTACCCCGGTTGTACGGATAAAATTTTTGTGCCTAACAACTATATCAGAAAAATTCCATTTGTAGAGATAATTTTCAAGTATTTTACATACATACTTCTGAAACTGCGGAGAGGGTTATTTAGTATACTTACAAGTAAACATAAAAAATGTTCTCTGTAGAAAAGCCAACTTTTACACTTCTTTCTGTTATTATACGTATTTCTTCTTGAACCGATGTAGTATAAATAATATGAAACTTGTGAACGTATTATTTTTATGACGTATTGTTATATACATGTAAATATTTCTGTAGAAATAAATCTAATAATTATAGAATCGGATTGTGTTATACCTGAATTCTCACTCGTTGAAGCAATACAATATGCTGTCAAATTATATCATATGCTGTCATATGATATCGTATGACTTGGATGCAGACATTACTTCCGCGCTAATTCAGAAATGTAATCAAGATGTTAATTTTGAGTGAGGTCGTAGAGATGAAAATTTTTGGAATATATCTACTGATGATTTTTAATGATTTGATAACTAGCTAACACACAACACAGTTTCAACATGGTGATGATATAATTTTCTATTATTTGTAGGGGTAACTCATAGAGTTTAATATGTACCGCTACTAGCGAACATATATTAAGTAAAAATGTACATTAAATGTATTATTATGAATAATTAATTGGCATATTTTAATAAATCATTAATGTAACATAATTAATAATTTATAATAATGTTTAAATTAATAATTTATATTAATATATACAATTTGTAATAAACACTAATTAATAATTTGTTTATTATCCTCCATGTGGTCATACTCAGTTTGTACTGTTTTTTTGACGATAAATTTATTATAATATAACTGAAATATTTTAGTTATTCTTTGGTTTCTTGTTTATATTCAATCAGAAAACGATCTTTTTTTTTGTGCGCTTTTACTGTGGTCTTTTTGCCTACTGAAATGAACTGCATCTTACGTGAGGTACTAATATTACGATAAAGGTCAAAATGTTTAAACTTTTTTATTTAAATATGATATAATGCCTTGTTCTGATATACTTTTGTGTCTTGTTAAACAGGTCTAAAAAAGATTATTTGAACGTTTACCGATAGCAAATATTATACTTGAGAGGTATCTTGTACCTTCGAAAATAACTCAAAACAATTCGAGGGAAATGATTTCCAAATATGCAAATATTGGTCTCAACTGCATTCATCTATTATGAAAACTGTGTTGAATTCACACGTAAGTCTCTTAAATCGCGATTAATCACACCGCCATTTTAAACACAACACGATTATGTGGTGAAATTTTTAATTTTCATGAAATTTCTAAATATTTAAAATATATTGCATTATTGTCTGCAAACGTAGACATTTCATTTGTGCATAAAAACTCTTCTTACGAATATAAATGTAAATAGACAATGTTATCATATATCTGTATATAAACTGCAATAAAAACTGCACAATATGGTAACGACTTCGAATAGCTGAAGCACTCATTTACACAACGTATGTGATTTTAAAAAAATAGAACTATGAATGGGTTCTAATGACCTAGACGTTGGTGAGCCCTAAATTCCTAATTAAAAAATAAAAAGAACTATGAATACAAAGAACTGAGTGTTTCATTAGATTTTTCTGAAGTATCGTTCTTCTCTTTAAATTTGACAAAAGAATCGAATAATCGACATTTTCCTGTCTTGAACTCTTACCTAACAGAACTAAATCATGTGAAGGTAACATAGCTATAAAATCAGTGGAACCAGTGGTTCGCAGAGCAATGGTAGTCCGTGACAAAAAAGATCGTGGTCGCAGAAACATCTGGACATTAATCGCAATTTTTGTGTATTGTTAAAAATAATAATTCCATTCTCACATATTTCTCTCTGATCTTTTGTTAAGAAACTAATTTATTATTAGTCATAAATATTAGGTTATTAAATTTTTTCAAATCACATTTGAGAAACAGGAAACAAATAGTACAGAAAGAAATGTTTTTCTCCTGATGTCCAATCAAGTATTGGTAAAGGTACTTATAAGAGCCTCTAAGATTTCGTTGTTTCCATTGAATGAACCACTTTGCTTAAATAAGTATTTACAATTTTGTTTCAGCTAAAAGTTCTTACATTAAACATGGGAAATTACAATTCACCGATTTAATTTGTTGTATTAAATAGGAGCATTTCACATCAATAAAATATTATTTTTCTAGCCATTATTTCAAAGAACAGTAATCTAAAAAAAATACATATAGGTCCGCGGTTTTTTTAAATTACGAATTCAATGGTACGTAAAGTTAAAAAGGTTGTCGATTACTTTACTAGAAAATAAGTTTCTCATGGAATTATCCGTAGGAAAGGGAGGAATCCTGTTACTTCTAGAACCGGAAGTATTATCTACCAGGATTTAGAATTTTTCTCTCCGTCTCTATGCTGGTTATTCCTTATTTCTCAGAAAAAGTCAGAGTCAGTTCCTCACTTCCAATGGTAATAAAACAACGAAACATTCTATGATGGATCATAAACTTTTTTTGATAATAAAGATTAGTATGATGATAAATAACTGCACGCAAAGATGATGAGAGCAATATATTTTTCTCCGAAGAGAGGAAACGAATAAAAGGTGCTGTTACGATGATGGGCACTGGACGAAAGTAAATTATGGTTTGCGCAAGTACCACAGCTATTACCAACACCTGGGCTCTCATTTTACTATCCTTACATTGATGGAATTCTGAAATACCTCGAGGCACTTAAAGTAGTAAGAGTGACCTGGGGACTGATTTTGGTAATTGGCATGATTTTTTAACGAAATAATAAACAATTGTCTATCAACTCGTCTAATAAAGTTTGGATCTTGTGAGACTAATATTTGAATGAACCCATATTAAAGTTGAAGGTCTCTTATGGACAAAATCTCTGCAGGGACGGTAATTTCATATTATTAAAAAAACGATAAGAATTATTAGAAAAACGATAAGAATCGATAAAAACAATCACCTGAGTCAAAAATGTAATATAGAAAAGAAAAGTAAAAAATTTTCTTTCCGTGTAAATAATAAAGTTATTCAACAAAAACAGTAGCAGAACTAGAAAGTTGTAGACAAAGAGAGATAATTTTTCAAAGAATGTTTCAATTTAAACGGAACTGTATTCTCAGTAAACACCATAATTCATGAATTATTGTTATAATAACTGTTTTTAATCTAAACAGAATAGATAACATTACTGAAAGTTTTATTAATGGATATATGTGGCACCTTATTATCTAATCTAACGTAATAAAAATATTTCGTATGTTCTATTATTCATTAATTTATAGAATTTATCAGATACAGAACTCTGAGAAACTTTCTGCAAGTAGGATCGATGTTTATATTGATTTAGAGTAAGAGCAGAAATATGATGCTTGGGATTGTAAAATAACAGACGTTGATTTCCGTGAAGTCTCTTGCTACTAATTTGAATCAGTCGGTCGCTAGCATCAACTAACGTAGCAATGCTCGCTAGGAATGAACGACACCTGACGATGTCTCGCATTAGAGACGAATCATAGTGTTCTTTTATTTACTTTCTTTGATGTGGTTGTAATGTAATTTTTTTACATATTGTAACATGTGACCTTTTTTAATACGATTCAAAATTAAATTGTCTGCAAAAAAACTCAGTCGTTTCTCTCTATAATTTTTATTCAGAAAAGCAGACGTCAAACATCATTCCTGAAGTCGTGTTTGCGACGTCCTCAAGAATAGACCTTGTGAGCAATTGTGATTTTGAAAACTACCCCCTGAATGGAGAGCTTATATCTCACAAACCACTGGACTTAACTCAAAAATGTTTCATCCCTTTTTTGTAGGAAAATTAATGAGAAATATTTTTTCATATAGATATTTTTCTCGAAAACGTGACCGTTTGGCGTCAAAACGGTAAAAACAGCGAACGTGCACATTAGGGGAGGTTTTTAGGGGTGCGCGACTCCGAAAAATTTGGAGGAGAGTTTATAATCGTAAACGATACTACATTCTTCACATAATTATCAAATTTCAAAACTTTACGAATTATTTCCCCTAAGGGCCTGTTTTTCGTCTAATTTTAGTGTACTAGTGGTCGTACAACAGGTTGAGAAACGCTGATATAGATAAAAGATTTGGGACATTTAGGCCAATCTTAAAGTTCTTAAAAATTAAGTTTTTAAACCGCAATATACGTTTCTTTAACCTAAGTCAGTTGAACAGAAAAGAAGCATTTTCTGACTCGGAGAAGTCGAATATACTGAATTCGGAGATCGAATTTCCCAACAATTTCAGTTCATTTCATACCACAAAATCAAAAGTAATTTGAAATACTAATCTCACGTCAATTAGATTTTATTGTGATTCAAGATCCTTTGGTGTTGTAGAAACGCAATTATTATTCATGCCATAAATTATTCATGTTCTGTCCTTGTTTCTTTTCGATGTTTTTCTCATAAAGCAACGTTATTTGTGGTGTAAATTGAAGCAAGAAGTTTAATTGATCAACTTAGAGACATTGAGTGCTACATTGCGGGAAATTATTTCAGTTCTTATTCAAAGAAACATTTCTTAGGAATTAAGCAGACTATGAAGACTTACAGTGGACAATGGAAGGCGAAGCTTAAAACGCTAATGTCCTTCAAAGACAATTTTACGTCATCTCTTATGACATCTTATTATATGAAGAAAAAGTCATAATATTTCTCTCCCGCGAATTTTCCAGTAAGATGCACAAAACGTCGATTTGTTCAGCGATGCAACATTTATCCACAAAATAGATTTAAGTGCCTTACGAAGTAATTTTTGAGGTTAATGAAAATTGGGAATGGCAGTCTTAGAAAGTTGATCGAATCTCACTTGAAAAAATTTCAACTGGTTTTAACATAAAAAAGAAACAATAGAAATGTCAAAGAGGTCTTGTTTGAATTATCCATCCTGGCTCGGGTTTTTCTCCTGCTTTCCTTAGAGTAGGCGAATATTAATTGCAGGCTCTAGACTCTTGCCTAGGGGTGGTCTCATTAATTCAATCATAATAATTTGTTTCGAATTTTGAGTTACTTTAATAATTTAGATTTATAAAATATAATTTACGAATATTGAAAGATTTGATATAATACGTATTTGTGAAATATCTTCTTTGTGTTTTATTAGATATAGATTTGTTGGTATTCTATTGATATTATATCGTAGCTAACTATTTTTATTCTTATTTTGGAGTGTGGTGAAATGATATTTTCACCCTTGCCTCAGTGTCCGTGATCGGAATTGATGGGATGGACCCTTGCTTGCTTCCGAAGAGTAAATTAGTTAATTGTCCTCCACGTGGTCATATGCAGTTTGTAACTACTTGTTTGCACAATAAATTTATTATCATTAAGTACTCACTGGGCAACAACATACAGCAGTTTATAGCAACCGCTGTCGAGTATACCGGAATCCTCCTGGTCTCGCGGCATTGTATAGTACCATAGAGTTACACAGTATTGCACAGTACCATTGTACAGTTGCTTACCAGAGAATGGGTAGAGCGAATTTTGATCTCTGCTTGTGTATTCCAACATTGGATTCCGTGGTCACGTGACTTATGGCAAGAAGCAGTTTTTTTTCCATAAGAACATATACTAATTCTGTGTGATTGGAACATTTTTATGATGACAGATGGTTTCAATACAAAAGTGGGAAATGTGATGGAGGAGAGAGTGTTGCATTTTTGCACCTCAAATAACAGAGAGACACTAGTCCAATTTACTTTTTTAAATTAAGAACTGGGAAGCAGTGGTCGTCTGGTAACGAACATGGTTATGGATGTGCTTATAACTGTGCAGAACATTACCAAAAAGGAGGAAGAACCACAACATCGACCACTTACAGGTGTTTATTTGTTATATAATACAATTATAATTTGTGTTATTAGCAGTACGTTTATACCCCGTTTCGAGTTATCATCATATGTTTATCAGTGTTGAACAACTTAGCTTGACATCAGCTACATGAAAAAGGACATGTATATATAGTGGCAACGCTGAAAAAATCTTGGAGGGGGTTTTAATCTCCGAATAATCGTGGGGTTGGGGGTCGAAGCTTTGTATTCCTTATATCAGCATGCTATTTTAATCATAAAGTAATGATATTGTAGCTATGACTATGACTATTGTACTCTTTTCACTAATTTTGATATTTTACTTCTTCAGAACAGTATTATTTGTGATTGAAGAGACTTGAGCTCCCCAAGTACCTCCTTGCGTGCCGTCGGAATATAATGTAGGTAATTTACACAATAAACAAGAAATTAATAAACATTATTACAATATGCAGTTGTATATCCTTGTTAATTTTTCCGTGTCTGACCTTAAATTGAAACTGTATGATTTGGTGTTTATGAAATGTATTGTTTAAAATAAAACATTATCTGTCAGAAATTCTAACATTTTCCCAGTCCTTGAGATGATTATTCTTCAAGCAGTTCGTTGTAATGACACTTATTTCTGGATTGATTACATTTTTTAAGTGTTCTGTGAGTATCTCCCATTTTTACCTATGTAGCACGCATTACATATTTTTACAATTTGTTTCGTAAACTATATTCACTTGACACAACATATACTTCATATACTTCATATCCTTTCCTTAAACTTTTAGTTAACTAGACTATTTGCGTACATACTAATTGTTAATTTTCTGATTTTAGTTTTCTATAGTTTAGGAAACACGTATTTATTGGCAGGATTTATTGCAAAGTTTTTTATCTGTATCTTGCTGTACTTCTAGTCGATGTTATAAATTACATTTTCTCTTTTTAATGTTCCTATTAATAAATATAAGAGTTTTTACAAATTTAATATTATTGTTTCTGAAAATATCATTTGTAAGTCTTTTTCTGTTAAATTACAAACATTGTTTCTTTTGCGCTGATGAGTTAGCAGATAAATAATCCAATACCCTTCCTGAATTCGTTTCTATACTAATTTAATACTATTCTGTTTCCAAGTCTATTTCTAAGACATTTTTTTTTCTTTTTCTGACGTGAATTTTATTTGGTTGGTTAAATCTTCTAGTATTGTTTCCACTTAGATGTATGATTTAATGCAAAATATATGGTCCATGTAACGTTCATATAATTAAGGCATAAATTAATTTCTCCCAACGTTTTTGTTTCAAATTCTATATTACAAATTCTGAAAATATTGGGTATAATGGACTGCCCTAATGGACAACTCTCTACTTGTGGATGTGCCTTGTTATCAAAATTGAAATAAATTGTGTTTAAAATAAAAACTATTGCTATTTCCATTCCACAGTCTGGTATAATGCATTGGTCTACTAATATCGACAAACGAGATATTACTGATTTCATTTGGTAAATATGATAATAATGACACCACATTTATAGAAAATAATCGTGTAGTACTAACACTAAATCTCGGTACTTGATGAAATCTGAACTGATGGTAATACCAAGATTCCTACTTATGTGGATAGTTATGCATTATCTGCTAATTATCTCTATCGGGGATGGGGGGCCTTAAATGCTTTCTGTTGAATTGTTTATTCAGTTTATTCCCCTAATTTTACATTTACACTTCTATACTCAATTTCCAGTGAATGAGTTTGTCCTCTGTGTGACTATACATAGTTTTTAACTTAGTTTTGTTAAATATATTAACTGATCTATGTTCATTTTCTACAAAGTTGCTTCGGTAGTACTTACCCAGTCAACATTTGTTTCAAATAAGAACATTTTAATTGTTTAAGTTCATAAGTTTCTTAAGAAATTAATTATATTGTAAAGGATTTTGTTATTCCATTCTAATCTTTCTTGTTAAGAGATAGGTGAGTCTGGGAGAGTAATTGACAACAATACTAAGGTAATACTACTATTCCAATTCCTCACTGAGTCGTATAAAGGATCTACTATTTGGTTTGCTTTACCTGCCTGTGATTAAGCAACCAAACGAATAAACTTTTGTCGTTTTTTTACAACTTTTTGAAGAAACCCTTGTGTACAAAGCCTTTTTGGTTACTTAGTACTCTTGAGTGTGTGTACATGCACATTCATTGGCATTTTGAGATGTTAGTTTTATCTTATTTCAATAAAGAATAGATTCTAAATTTTAAATGATCTCGAATTCTCGTATCATAAATACATTTGTCTTTTGAATTACTTGGCTATCCTGATATATTTCAAATAACATTTAAGTCTAATTAAATAACATATTCCATTACAATAATAGGGAAATAGTTTGATTACACAAGATGTTTTTAACTACATAATCAACTCTCGCTTGGCTTATGGTCGTGTAAATTAACATCTTCCCCATTCATTTTGGCCAAAAGAAGGATGCTTTGACCGTCTTGCCTTTAACGCAAGTCATTGCAAGACTCTCTTTTAGTGAATATCTTGTCTTGTAATCTCTTTTTTGTATTATTTAAAACATCTCTAAACAGTGACCTAAGTTGTTCCGTCACGTTTCCATCCCGACACGTGTAGACGGACGCTCATCTACCATGCTTTTACTGAGCACTGGTTTTTTCTTTGTTTAATTTTTCCTAATTCTGTCCAATAAAGTTGCTTTGTTTTTAATAATTCTTCTTTATCTTCTATACAACCTATACCGTCTTTTTTATGTACTTCAAATAACGTGCTCTTTATGCTCCAGAAAGCTCACAATCCCTTAGTACGTGCTCTTCCGCACGTACAGTGTTCATCATCTCTCTTAAGGCACTTTTCAAAAATCTCCATGCCTTGTGAGGAACTCCATCACCTAGCTATTCGTAGTGTACCATTTTCTATTCTTAATCCCGTACGTTACATATTTATACGTCAGTATTCCCGTGGTTGATTTTTCCCACCTCGACTGCCAACCTTCAGTTAAATCCGCCAGTAATTTCTTTCGTCACAACTTGTCCTCTCCGTTTACCTTAATTGGTTTTAATTATTTGACGAAATTTTATCTCTTATACATAGAAATCCAGGTGGTATGAATCCATGTTTTCCGTTGACACGGTGCTATATGTTCCTGACAATCTAAATAAACATACTCTCTGGGTCTGTTGCAACTTTCTAACTATTTTTGCCTACACTTTTTTATGTCCCCAGATACGAACAACATACAGTAGTAAAGGACGTATCACCCCTTTGTACGTACAAATGCATAACCTCTTAGCTTCCAATATTACATTTGTTTCGGCCAACTTGCAACAAATTGTAATACAATTTCTTCGACCTATCTAGCATATGCTTATCCAAGTTTAGCTTATCATCCGAGATATTTAATTTCGCTGACAATTTGCAAATTAACACAAGTATGAGCAAAATAGTCACCTTGTCACTACTGATGTTGACCAATAAATTACTAAGAAATAAGCATTTATTTATCCAGAAATAATTAGAGCCCAGTTCTTGATGAGATGATTTATCTTACTTCGCAGACAGTTTCAGATCACGACTTTATCCCTTCACAGACTTAGGAAATTTCAGAAAAAAGAAGAAATCGTTTTCAACGTTCCTCCCTCCTTCGTTGCAATTCCTCATTATCTTCCTTTATTTACATCGTAGTTATATAATATTTGCACTATGTATTATGAATACAAATAAAATGGTACAAAAAAATTATGTATGGTATCCTTTAAATTCTAAATTGAAAAATTCAGAAGTGGATATTGACAACAATCATAAAATGAATAAATATGAGAACAAATGAATTCACTCAAGATTTGATGCTGAAATACTATCATAAAAATTTGTAGACTACTAGAAAATATCTTCTTTTCAGTTTAATGAACCCTATGAATGCAATAGATATCTCATCTTCTCCCATTACAATACTTTCATTAAACTTCGTAATACAAAATTACGAATTCTATGAAGGTTCTTAACATTCTTTCTGACGAAACGCAGCTTTCTTCACCCTGAGTTAACTGACCAATTTTCGCCGATTCCTTTTTCTATGACGCTTTGGCGAGATATTGATCCGCACGAGAGGACTTTAATTTACCCAAAAGCTCCACTTCGATGGAACGTGGGACCGGAATTTCATCATTCTCAGGAAGCTCACAAGGTGTTGAGAACTTCTTGCTGCAGTAAAAGAGTTTGCCGCGGGGCGTTTCCCAATCAGTAGCTGCTAAGCCATCATAAATCGTCTACTGACGCAGTTTCCAATTCAAGGGAGAAATTTTTGTTTTGATGGAAGGAAAAGGTATGGGGCTTTCTTCATGGGTGTGTCTGAAGTCAGAACCATCCGCAACCACTGAAAACCATTCGAGGGAAGAAAATAGCTATCAGAAAAATTATTGCTGTGCAACATTGCTCTTGGATTATAAAAGTAACCCAAAACACAGGAGTTATAGATACACAAAATTTTGACGTATTGATTCTGTGTTGACCTATTATAAGCTTATAGTTTACACTGACTGACTGTTTTATTTTCGATAGAACAAAAAGACACTTTTTTATCGTTTTGTTTCGAAACACTTAATCTGAATATATATATATATATATNGGTTAGTTTGAGAAAAGATACCTAGAAGTAAGGCTTATGTAAGAGGAGATCCTGAAATATCTGGAATGTTCATCATTACACAATTTTGTGGTATTCAGCCACCAGAAGATGAAACGAAGTTTCATACAGTTGATTCGCATGACTCTCCAAGATTTGGTAAGATAGATATGAAAATTAATGTCCTGTCATATAACATCCAACCTACAGAAAACATAATTCAATTTGTGTGACTTGCGTCAAGGTATACACTTATAGGAACGCACACATAGTGTACACTTATAGGAACGCACACATAGTATACACTTATAGGAACGCACTAGTTGTTCATACCATCATAGTGCCAGCTACGTACCATGCCTCAAGGACCTGTCAAGGTCGCCGGTAATGTAAATTTGCTCCAACAAAATTGTAAGATTTTTACTTGATTTGTTGTATTTCTCGAATATTTGTGTTATAATGTAGGTTTAAATTTTAAGTTTAAATGTAATTTAGAATAAAAATGTTCCAAATGGACAATAACGCCCACTCGGGTATCGTCCCGTGAATTGACGGTTGGGCGCTATTAGCCTTTACGCGGGTGTTTTAAAACCATGGCAAAAATTATCATAATATTTATCGTATTAATTATCATAATTAATAAAAAGATAAATAACTTAATTTATTATTAGTGTGAAACAAAAACTTCAGATAAAATTGCCAGAACTCATATTATTAAAAGAAAATTCTTAAATTATATACTTATGGCCGTTGTTATCAATGGTGTTATCAATGGTAGCTTAGGGAGTTATTACCCTACTATCTCAGGGCGTCATTGCCCACTGTCGTTTAATAAAGCCCAGTGTAGGTTTTAACGTAATTTTGTTTTGTATAAAAACAGCAACTACGCTGTTATTTTTCATAAATTAAAATGCCGGAACTGAAAACAAAATTAAAATGACAGAAGAAACAAGAAACGTCACGTGTGTTAAGAATTTTGATAGTGTTTTGTTATTTCCCTTTTGTATTCTAATAAAGATGTTTATATGTTAGTTTTATGTTTTATAAAATTTATAATCCTTAAGAATATATTTTTGCCTCTAGAACCTTGTTTACCGAAGGGGTGGTAATAAACACAGTATTTTTAATGACACCCAAGACAAGGTTTTTGGAAACGTGTTTCTGATATGGAAAATACAGTCCACAATTAGTATTTTTAAATTAAGAAAATTATATTAAATCTTTCTACCAAATTGTGCATTTTACTATAACAATATTTTTTTAAAAAATGTATTTAAAGTTAGGTGGGCATTAATTACCTTCTGTATCTTAATTACACACCAAATTAAAGTTTTTAATGTAAGATTTTTAATAACAAATAAAGTGTACCCTAGAATAAGGAACCTAAAAGTGTTCTCAACTTAAATGACCGCTGCGTGTGCATGTGAATACACATAAAAGATAATCTTTTTCATATTTTTGTACTCATATTCATTCTTAAAACGTTTTTATTTCTAAATCAAGTGAAATTCATGAATGTATTCTATTGAATTATTTAAAACATGAGAATATGAAGGAAATATTTGTTCCACTTTAGCAATGTATGTATTTGGAATTAGTGGCGTTACATTCTGCAGAAAAAAATGAGACGATACGGAAAAAATATTTTAAAGTGTATTTCATTATAACAACGGGTGCAGAACTTTTATCGGCAACTTATATTATACCGTTTTATAAGCTCTGTTAATAACGAATACTTGAGAATGGTGTGCTTACATCTAAAACTGCTAATACTTTTCTGGACTATTTTCAACAAGTCTGTTATTATATTTGAGTACGTATACCGAATTGTTTATTGCTGAAGACTGAATTATAAGCATACAATAAGTAAAGAAAATGTAAGAAAAAATATTTAAGGGTATTTATACACATAAATCACTGCCAAATTTGGGACAAAATGAAATGAAGGTGATCAATATTCAGTTTGTTACATTTTGAAGAGGGGTGTGGAAAAATCTTCACCATACCCCTCTTAGAAATGTCTTGCCAGAAAAAGAAAACACCCCTGGGCAACTAATCTAAATACTGAAAAATACCGTTTCTACCCTATTTTTAGAGATTAAAGTGACTAAACACAATTAGAGAATAAAATGTCTGGATATCGTGTATGCCCACATTTTAATTTCGGCGAATTAGTAAGCTTAAATTGACGTTTTGTCAGATTGTATAGAACTGAAAATTTGCAGCATAATCTTGAAAACAATCTAATAGTTCTGCTTGAAACCATTAGATTGAAATTCTTTTAATAAGTTTAAAAAGTGAATTGGAGTATCAGTTACTTAGCTGTAGAAGTGCTGTACTTATACCGGATACATCCAGGTAAATCTTGCTGCACATTACAACATGCTACTACCACTTTTTATGGAAATTCCATGACCTGAATATGATGCTTCATTTATTCGAAATTTTGCCATAATATTGGGACAAATAAACATAGAACTATAAATATGTTACTTGCTTTATTTAAAACTTTCCAATAATATTAATGTAAATAAATTTAGAAAATTAGTCATATTTTCCGTCTGCATATATAATTGATAACAAATAAAACTATCCTATCTTTAAGAACAGACAAATATTTACTCTAAAACACAAATAAATAAAATAATATACAACGTTTCAATCCTTTTTGTGGATCCCTCAGGCAAATTGACAACCAAAGAGTTATAAATCAATTTAGAACTATGCTTAAATATTTCAGTTAGAATTGTAACTTCGTTCTAACTTAATAACCTACGTAAAACATTATTTCTCTCAGCGGATACCTACAAACTTCATACTCCTATTTAACCACAACCTCCGACAGTTTCGCTTGTACCACAGCCATGGGCGAAACGAAAACATCCGGGTCTTCTCTCAAATTCTTCTGGCTCTCCCTCCAGTCCGTCATTAATCATGGCGTCGCCGACGGGACAGGACGAAACCCGGTGGGAAGCAAGGAAATAATAATGGTTAGGACGATGTTGTCCAACTGTGCCCTCCGGTCAACGTACACTTTTCTAAGGGTGAAACTTATTCCTTTTTCCAAAACATATTTCTGGATCCTCAGATCAAGGAAATATGAGTACCAAACTTTGAAAAAACAACATATTTAAATGGTTGCTCAGAATTCATTGCTTAAGTGTATAATGAGTTAAAGAACACAAATTTTAACATTACTTGAGTTTTAATGTAAATATGTAGATGGGCAATTAAACGTTTCACAGAGGCAGGTCATGGGTAAAAAAATGTATCCTCATTTACTTTTTACAAGAAACTTTACTTTTTTGCCGTCTCTGAAAGTGTATTTATTGTTTTTTATCTATGAAGTAGCTTCTAACATTTGTGAGTTGATATTTCACTTCATGTTAATGTGTAGTACTTGGAAAATTTTATCTCTCGATGAATAAAGTCGGTCAATGTGGTCTTTGTCCTCCTTCCCGATAAAAAAATGTCTGAAACCCGCTTCTCATAATTCCCTCGTATAATTAGTTACGCATCTCACTGTTACCTAATTTAAAAGAGTATCAACTGGTCCACTATAAATCCATTAGCTTCACGTCTTCACTAGTTATTACCAGTTCCTGAAACAGGTTCAGCGATCCTTAATCTTTTTCAAGATGCGGATCATTACACTCTACGTGTTTTGCACGCGTAACTCCAAACTACATTAACATTATAAATCTTTTAATGTTATCTAAATGTAAATTTTTAAATATTTATTTTGAACTCTGAAACAATTTTTAATAAGGTATTGATATTTTCACGAAACACTCTAATACCATCGTTCGTGGAATACCATCTTTGATAAGTTCTCATTAAACAAGTGAGTCGGATCTTTTAAGGTAATGTATTGAATCATTTACTAAGTGAATCATCTCTGGAGAACAATCTCTTTGGCCAATTTAAGTGATTTATCTTGATTGTTGATAAGCTTGGGAAATTTTCCTTTCAAGCCATAGGTTGATTCAAATATTTTGCCATGCACTAAAAAAAAATGTAGAAGAATTATTCATCATCATATGATTTAACGAGTTAATTACAAGTTCCTTCGCCGACCACATTGGAGTGTTAATGCTGTATCACGCAAGAGTTGGGCGAAGCCAAACTTCCTCGTCTCGTCTCGAGTCGTCACTCCTAATCGACTTAGCAGAATGTCACATCGATTCATCGAATCAAATTGGCAACAGCGCACTAGTTTGAAACTATATAGAGCACATGTCCTCTTCACTTCTCTACGCAACTTCTAAACGAGATTCAGTTCTAGTACACGACTACTATGATTACTACTACTAATGAGAGGATAAACTTCTGATCTCGCCTCTCTTATCGTAGTTCGAACTCTTTACTGTCGGCGCCAAACCGACATATATTTTCTCTTGTTTAAACCTTCACAATAAGGATTATCACGTTCGAGCACATCTTATCGCTACCTTTTATTCTCGTCGCCAAGCCGACATTTTCTCGCAAGATCGAGCCTATTATTGCACCTCAGAAGATACGTGCAACCAGAGATTCACTACTCATCAATTTTCTGTGTTAACACATCAACCGTCCGGATCAACTCTACAACAGCTTCAACCAACTGGTTTCCAGGACCTACCCTCAATATCATCATGTCAGCTCTAGGAAATCAGTATTGTATTATTATTTCTCATCATATCATAGCATGTCATTAAATCATTTTATTATTGTTAGCAATTAACTTTCATCTCACTCCCTTACCCATCATCACTTTGCTTTTTCCAATCATTTTGTTCTTGTGCAGGTGAGAATGAACTTGTCTCTACACCATCATTCTACTAAATTTTTGCATTACATCGTCTGCAATAATTACCTGATTTGAATAAATAATAACTCTACAATATAAGTTCATTATTATCTTCACTACCCCGCTTTGACACATCATTTCCCGACAATTATCTCTATTATACCTGTCCATTATTAAAGTGTTAATAGGTTTATATATTATTATTATAATACCAGTTCATCAATTCTTTGCACATACCACACGAAAACTCAGTGGAATTTTCTTTTCTTTCTTCTACACAGTCGAACTTCCGAAATTCAAGTTATGTCTATATGTCGTCTTGTCTTCCAGATATTTGCTTATCTCTTGAAGTGGATGAGATTTGCTGGATTTGCGAGACTGGTCTCATTTACATGCTGGGTTTTTACTGCATTAAGACATGTAGAGCTAGCTTGGGTATTACCTATCCATCAACGAATGATCACGCAAACTTTTCCTTCGCCCGTTTGGCCTCATATCCTTACTTCTTGCATTTCATGTATACGTAATTCTAAACATCTCTGCCACATCGTCTCACCTATACACAACATTGTAGGGCAGTGCGCACCCCGCAACTAATGTTGAATACTGTTTCTTCGGCTAATTAGAACTCTTTCGAATCCAAATACACTACAGCGACTACAGATATAATTAATTCTGGTTTCAGTGGTTCTAGTGTACACATACGCTATGTCGTCCACATAAGCTAATACGTATCTTCTCTTTTCTTCTTCTTAAATCTGTTAATAATTTATTTATCAAGACATTCCACTGTACTAGTCATGCAGGATTCATGCGCACGGCCTTCGCCACTTTTCTCAAGCATTTTTTCCCATTCTGCAGCAACATTTCTATTCTTAGAACACGATTCATTAATTTTAGTATATACTTTTTAATCCCCAATTTTTCAAGTTCCTCATGATGAATATCCATGAATTATTATTAAACGCCTTAAGAAACTCAAAGAACGATGTTTGAGCATCAAGGAATGTAGTTGTTCTGTTCTCGTTGGCATTTATTAGGATACCAATTGCGTCTTCTGTACTGCGTCCGCGTCCTAATCCAAATTGGTTGCTACTTTGTCTTCCCTCTTTTCCAGCTGGTGTCAACGTGCTTTGATACTTTCATTGTAAACATGAAACATTAGCACTGAGCTTTAAAAATTGAATTGAACGTAAAATATGAAGTTTAGTTTCTTGTCCATAATCGCAACTAATTCAGGTTTCAAATATGTTATTCGTAAAGGCATAGGCGGAAAATGTTAACGAAGTCATACAGAGACATCTATTCACTTAAAGATAAATTACTTTGACACATACAATAAGTATATTTTTGCATTTAGGCCAAGTAAAACTCCCATTTTTTTGCTATGTCAACGTTTATTTTTTGCTATGCCAACGTTTAAATATTTCATATTTGCTTCAGGGTTACATTATCACCAACAAATAATATTTTCATTACTAATTTAACATTAAACTCCAAAACCTCCAGACAACCAAACCAAAATTACAAGATATAAAGCGTAATACCTGGAATACCCTGTTTACATCTCATAACATCACTCACAACACCAATCATGCATCATAAACCTCTGAACCCACAAACACTCTTCACATCACACTACGTGATGATGAACACTTCTCAGATGCTTGGATAAAGATGATCACAGAGACTGTTTGTACCTCGTATTCGAACTTTGTTAAATGTGAAGAGTGACTGGTTAAGTGCCCGAAGTTCCTTCTCCGTTTAAAAGATTTCCTGTGAGATATATCAGCTATAATTCCCGAAACCGGAAAACGTGATTTAAGCTGTTAATTTTTCATTTACGACATCTGTTAGAGGAGAAGCTGTCAGTTGTAGTTTGGACCGTTTGTTATCATGGCATATTGAAGCCAGATGGAACACACCATTGATCGTTCACACTCCCCAGAGGTGCCAACTAATGATGCGAAATTCACAATGTATTAGACATTCAGTTCGTGACACGCACGTATCCTGGGGGGAGGGGAGAAGATGCTCTGGAGACCCGAGTCTCTCTCACAATTATTTTCATATGAACTGTATTGAAAGTACTTTCTCTGTATAAAATATTATTAACTAGTCATTTGTTGATAATTGAATGACAAGAATCGCCGTCGCTAAAGGCCGGTAGGTACAAAGTGCATTACCGTTCTTAATAATTTGAGGGAGATACGATGATGAATATACGGACTTGCCGATGAAATTTTGGAGATTGCAGAGAATGCTTTTTTTTTCATTTATGCACCAAAAAAGTTAAATAAGGGAAATAAAATATACCTTTATGACTTTGTTATGTATTCTTATAAATAAATAAATATAAATTAAACGACTGAACAAATTTAAAATACATTTAGGACAAATAACTTGAAAGTTTACACCAATAAATTTTTGCAAAATATCTGAGCCCTCCCGGGAATAAATTTTTGGCAATGGGTCTGGTTAATGAGATTCTTTTTATTAAACGTGGTTAATATCACCACGGTACAATTACAAACTTGGGAGTTAACACCTATTTGACTAGTTTTCATCTGCCATGGCATCTGAGTCGGAAGAGTTAATGAAATAAGACGATGGAAAAGTTCCTGATGCCGTATTGCACAAATATTTTAAGAAGTATTTATTCTTAATCACTTAATGTTCATGTTGTTGTGAGATTTCACTGAGTAAAATTTGACTCAATAAAAACTATTATTTGACTCCAATAGATGAATAAACTCATCCATTTCTTCAGAGGATTATTAGTGTAGACAATTTATAAAAATATACAAGAGTATTATTCTTTTTTATTATTTCATGTGTACACATTTACGTCGAATGGCATTACCTGACATTTATCTTTCTCTCTCTGTCACAAAAAG
Organism: Laupala kohalensis; assembly: GCA_002313205.1. Classification (NCBI taxonomy): domain Eukaryota; kingdom Metazoa; phylum Arthropoda; class Insecta; order Orthoptera; family Trigonidiidae; genus Laupala; species Laupala kohalensis. The sequence continues at coordinate 75,756 of NNCF01132116.1, forward strand.
CTATTTACTTTGTTTTTCATGCAAGGATAAAACATAAACATAGGTACCTTTGACATTTACTTTTATTTTCGACAACCCTGTCCAAATACAATGTCAACACGGGGTTTTATTTGTAAATCCATTTTCCATTCGATGAAATACGACTCTGAGGAAGGAGACGGGCACATCTACCGTCATCAACAACAAACGTTGTCCTGATTGATATATCACTCGTCTAATCTTTTTCTCCTACATTCCCTTATCAGTTATGGTTCTCTCGTTATTTATATTAAGTTCATGTTTCCAAACCATCTCCGAGATATTTCCTTCTCTCCAGGTACGTTTTACTACGTGTACTTGATTTTGATGACCATTGACCGACGACTCACTTCGTATCAACAAGACTTTGCATCGAACTCTGCGTCGTTGGCTACTTCCGTGTTACGCGCACGACAGTTCCGCTTTCCATCACGAGAGTTCACGGATGTACGTTGCACAAACTTCATAACTCGTTGATTCGGATTGCAATTCATGTCCGAGTTCACTTCGCAAGAATTTGACTATCAATGTAACAGGCATAAGATATCTAGGAATATCATATTACTTGACTCCCGTCAAGAATTTTCTTATTCCTTCTGAGCCTTTCGATCAAAAACTTATTCGCGATATCCTCTTTGCGTTTTGTTATATATCTTTATTATAGGCCACGCCGTACCTCTCGTAATCCCCTTCAGGTAAAAACTATTAGCAACATTTTCTAAATGAAAGATAACTAGAATAGATCAACGATTCCTTGCGTCCAAAAATTCCCTCTCAAGATTTCGTAACCCATTAAAATATGGCCCAAATCAAAAATGGTCACTCTCCCGCGTCCATTTCAGCAATTCGGGTTTTGTTTCATTTGATTACTCTCGTCGATAAGCAGCTAGCAATAAATTATGAACAAAAACGTATCTCCCCGAAAAACTGCAAAAGCATTATTTGACAAATGTCAGAAAATTAAAAACAAACTTGGAAATTATTTAACGATTAGCGCTAATTGTCGACCTTGTGTAATACACTAAACCCCGATATTGGGACAAGAACAACTGAGTGTCGTTTCTTTTCGTGTCGTGAGAAATAATAATCTTTATAAATAAACGATCCATAAATACTATAAGACAAGCAAGAAACGTACAAGGCGAGGTCACGAAAACATAAGAATGAATACTTAATTTTCTTATCTAGCATGTTTAACATTCTGAATTGAATTGTCTGAAAAAATCTTATTGCTAATGTCCTCTTTGTAGTTAGTTCAATACGGAATAACTAGAGCGCATCTCCTATGCACGACATACAATAACTTAAAATTTTCTTGAAATCCATTGTTTTGTAAATAAATTGTCTAAAAAACAATTCCTTCGTCATTTCATAAGCTGTAATTCAAACGATTGAAATGAGTCTTTTTATTGTTTATATGTTTAATTATTATTTTTAATAGTACATTATATTGTTCAATGAATTCGTAAAAACGTGTTTGTGACATATATTTAGGTATTCTTCTTTACAGAAATATTCATTTTGTCCCGTGGCCCCGGGGAGACTGAAATATCTACAAATTGGCCCTTTCTCAAAAAATATTTGCCAATCCCCGATATAGACGCGAAACATTTGTTGATGGGTGGGCGTGAGGTCCAGGACGAAGTGGAACAGACTCATATTTCATCCTCCCGTTTTGAGCGACTTGGGACAGAGAACCGCTCTCAAGGTATCGTTTTCACAATATATTTCTCGTTAATGAGAGACTGTCAAGGAAAAATATTTCTCCACAGTGTCTTTTCGAGGAATCCTCCGATTTATTCACGAAAACAAAATGTTTGAATGATATGATATACTGTGGAATAATCTTTTAAGAAAACAGTTTAAAACAAATGGATTTCAAGAACATAATGATAAGGTGTAATAGTTTTATCGAGGTGTATCGTATGTATGTTATCTGTTTTGTTTTGTGTTCTTCATAATTAGTTTGTATGTTATCTTGATATTTTCCCTTTCTTCTTCACAAACGCGCAGACTTATTTACACAATAGTATTTTGTTATGCTCATTTCTTGATGAGTCATAATAAAGCCAAATATGTTTGTGTTCTCAAGAATATTAATTTGGAATCTAAGCACCTTAGTTTTGGGTTCCACTCCTAATCTATGGTTGTGAAATACTCAGAGGTGCCGTTACAAACATGTAGTTTTTGTTTGATGGGAAACAGGGAGAAATTCGTCTAAAAAATTAGAACAATACGGGTTGTGAAAATGAATAATACGGAATAGAGCGAAAGAAAGCATGCAGAATTATGATGGACTACACAATAGGAAATAAAATTAAAATATTTAATGTAAAATAGTATCCTGTATTGACACATTTTAAGGATGGATGAGAGAAAAATAATTAATGAGAGAAAAATTAGTGTCTTCATGTTTGCTAATCCCGCTTGCCGTATCCCGGTGACTACTGTAGATACATTTGTATACATTACACATTTCGAACCTCAAAAAAATTCAGATGGTTAATCCAACAGTGAAAACTGAAAATATTTTCTTCTTCCAGAAATTCGATTCCTCCTTGTGTTTCTGTACCATGCATCATGAATAATGCTAGTCACTTGATATATTCCAGTGAGACACCTTCATTGGACATGTAGTGCTTTTTCATGCGGCAGTTTGTCATAACGTCCTTCAGTTATGTTTTGTGTGCGTGACCCACTCGCGTTTCCTTTCGAGGAGCGACCTGGAGAACCAGCTGCAAGAACCACGGGCTGAGCGAAAGAGGAATGAATTGCTTCAGGAGGAGGGGCAATTGAAGTGTGTGGGGGTGGAGGTTGAGCTTCTTCGCTAGAGAGCGCTATTATATATCGCCGTCTTGTGATTCCTTTGGATTTGGAGGAAGCACTCAGGGATGAAGTGCCAAATTTGACGGTGCGGAAGATCGCACCTAGGAGCAGTTAGAATAGGCATGACAACCTTCTCTATAATAATATATCGGTAGTGGTGATCCGAATGTCTTGTCTTATGATACTGCCTTCATTGAATTAGTAGGGTCTACGGTTCGAAAATGAGAGCCACTTTCACGCTCTCCCATTGAAGTACTCTAAATTGCTCATTTGTTGTGATGAGACGAATACCACGAGGGAAAAAACATTGCAATATTTTGGAACGGATGGGAAGGAAAATATAGCAGTATTATTTAAATTGGAAATTGTTATTATTGAATTACCATTATATGATATTCGCGAGGTGATGTTAGCGTAAAAACTGATGAATAGACTAATGGCTTTTTCCTGAATAACAGAGATCTGCAAGTACTAGTATTTTTCCACGGCGCTCCAAGATTATTTCCAAAACAAAATGCTGTTTTCCTATTGCAATGATACGCAGCGGTCCGTACAAGTATTTGTAAGTAATTTGCTGAGGAGAAAAATATCCCGAAATTTCCAGGGATCTCTCAAGATGTATGTACTAACAACATGAAAAAATACGAGTGCATACTTAGCTGTCCCATACACACTGCGTCTCAGTAGACAGAGCTATTTATGTTTCGGATATCATACCTTCTTCCTAGCAATGTTTGTGTCGAATGGACCTATATTACAATATAATTCTGCCAGCTGTCAGCCTGCCAGTCTGTTTGACTCTGACCCCTGCTAATTAAAGTGAATTCAACTAAGTCCGAATTATGGAACTTAGAAAAAATACTGGATGAATAAGTGTTAAATTTTGAAGAAATATTTTAAAGGATTTTTGCTAGTGCCACGCAAAGTATGGTAAGTTTTGATGGAACATGAGATCTTTAGAAAAAATTAAAGACTTGGTTGCGTTTCAATAAATTCAAAGCTCATAAAATTTCACTGGTGACGATTGAGTTGCAGATCGTTCAGCTAAGTATCGGTCACAGAGCATGAAACCACGACTATCAAGTTAACATTGGTTCGTAGCGCTTAACTTAAGTAGACATGCGTAGGTGTTGAAGAGGCAAAAACATTAGAGATGAAAGGAAAAAAAGGTGAAATAAAAAGAACAATGTGTTTATAGTTTCGAACTTCGACAGTGTACGCCAAGAGATTTACGGAAAAGTTAATTAGTTACTTTTTTGTTTAAAGTACTTAGTGAAGCGTGAGGTACATTTTACCACATAAAAAATGACCGGTCAGCGTGGAGTTATTATTGTCAGTGAGTGACACCATGAAATTTTGTCGTAAATATTATCTTCACTGAAGACAACTTGACCATACTTGACATTAACAAACTCCGTACACAAACAAGTTACATGGTCAAGATTTAATTGTGTGTGATTTTGAAGAACAAAATCACGTTTGCTTTGAAGACATTTTAAAATCGTATTCTTTAATATCCTCCTCGACGTATGAATTTTGGGATTAATTCCAAACAATTGGTTTGGAATTAATCACAGATTTTTGTTTCAAATAGTCATTCATATTAAAGACATTGTAGAATCTTCAAATACGTTTCCTCCCTTTTGACCTTTTTCGTATACGTTGTATATAAATACTCTAGTAGTCGAAAAAAATTTCGATCGCGAGATTTTGACGGAAATATACGTTTTTTGTTTTATTGACACTGAAAAAGTGGTTTCTAGCATGACGTTCGTGTGTTAAAATTTTTATTTAATTAAGTTAGTTTTGTGTCTTATGGAGAAGACTTTTACTAGAATTCATGAAAAAGTACGTACCATGGTTTTGCACCACTAATTCTGTCTTTCAGTAGATTGAATGCTATTCAAGTACCCCTGAGAAACAATCTATAGTCAATAACTGAATAAGTATTTCACTGCGTTCTGAAAAGTAACAACTATTGATAAATTTTTTTCCTGAAATTGACTTTCAATCTGTTGTCAGACCCTTTTCTAGATCATTGTTGAGGATAAATATTTCCTCTTATGTAGTTGTTTGGTTTAACTCAGTTTGAGTTTCAGTCGCGGATTTAGACAGTTCAGTATACTCTCGCAAACAAATATTACTTCCTTCCTCGTGAACGTGATCATTATTGACGGATATAAAAAGCTTTGATGTCCGTTAATTTTTGTAAGATTTTGAAACAAAAATTTAATACGTATTACGCAAACGCATCCAAACCTCGTCACGCTCCTGCTACTTTGATCACACCATTCTGCATCCTGAGTACAGGGATACCTTGGAACGACTAACTCGGCTAACGAATTATTTTGCCAACAATCAATTCTTTTCGCCGCGGCTAATGAGTATAAATTCGTTAACGAATGTTCGTGGATGTACGTGTTAATATAAACAGCAGACATGAACAAACTGCGATTTGAAATTTTCTGTGAGCATACACTTCGCAATTAAAGAAACCTAGGAATATTAAAGTAGAAAATATTTTATGAATCTGTTTCAATTTTGCCTTTAGTTCTCTTAAGTAATTTTCCTATTTTATAAAACATCCTTACATGATGAGCAGCATCCGGAAAGATTAAATGATTTTTCATAGGAACGTATGGGTAATCAGCTTTCGGCTTAAGGTTACAGTATTATAATCCCTTAAGCACCATTCACCTTTATAATCATCTTAAGTATACAAATGATTTTATTTTCTCCTTTAATTACTGTTGTTTATGTTACGATGGGAGGGAGCAGTCGTTTTGTGACGTCACGCTAAGGAGGGTTTTAGCATAACGTGACGAAGTTTGACACGGGGGCCGGGGAGAATATAAAAATCCTTAAAGATAGCGAGACGTAATTTATGAACGATCCCTCACAAGTCGAGTTTTTTCCCTATTCTTATTAGACAAGAAAATCAAAAAATATTTTTTGGCGTCAAAAACGTATTTGCACAGTGACAGTAAAAAGTAAAATAGGAATTTAAGATAATAATATCCGCAAATCAGTATTTAGTATGCAGATCTTTGGCTTCAATTATTATTGCTTGTGATCGACGAGACCTCGATTCCACCAATGGTTTTGTTATCTCAGTAGACATTTTACACCAATTCTTCTAGCAGAACACTCTTAAGATCATTTGTATTTGACAAATTCTTTTCCTCGCTTCCAAATTCAATATATGCCGTAAATTTTTAAAAGGATTCAGATCAGGCGACTGTGGAGGTACTGCATCCAGCATAGTTCAATAGTCTTTCTGGCGTCATATTTGGGATCATGTTCTTGTCGACAATTAAACGTTTCCTGTAGCCATAACTTCTCAAACCTCTCCTGCAAATTATGGTGCAACATAATAATATACTTGATTGCATTCATTGCATCATCAATAAACGGTAAATTGCCGACACCTGTGGAAGAAATACACCTCATTCCCAATGGTATGACCTCCGTGTTTCACAGTTTTCTTCACATTTTCACTTCTTAGTTCCATTCTTTTTCTACACAACACGCCACACTACCCATCTGATACAAATAAGTTATACTTGCTTTTGTCTGTGACTTCTTTCTAGCGCTTCTACCATTGAGACCAGCTTCATTCATTACATTCTATATTATTTCAGTATTAAACTTCATGCCCGTCTTTGTCTTGATATCAACCGTTAAAGAGGAAGCACTTGTAGAATGTACTTTCCTAATTTGTTGCACGACGCTCCGTCCCTTTCTCTGCAGGTCAGTGCTTGTGGTTTCGCTGACCGAGATTAGTATTCCCCGCAGTTCCTGTCTCTTCATATCTCTTGATTACGTTACTGACAGTGGAGAAACAGAGAGACAGTTATTTTGCAATTGAACGGAAAACTTTTGCACTCAGAATGGAGTTGGACGATTCTATGTCACGCACCTGATAAGAGCTCTATTTTCTTCGGAGATATGGGTATTTTGTTGTACAATCATTACATGTCATTCACTAAGACTCAGCCTCTCGGTATCCTGTCTTGGGAGACCTAATTCACTGACCTAATAGTTCTAGCGTATCAGAGTGTGTAAATAATTTTTTGACTACCATTTTTTAATTTGCCATTTTTTATCAGCCAATGAAAAGTGCAAAAGTCGAGTATCCACGAATAAAAGCATCAGTAGAAGGGTTTTTAGTTCACTTTTCCTCCCGTCTTTATTGATCTGTTTTCAATGTTATAACAGAAAAATGGGTGTGCAAATACTTTTTGTGGTCATTGTATGTTAAATGTATCGATTTTTGCAGATGTAGTGAGACCAGACACCCTTCCACCCTTCATCATCGCCTCATTGCCCTGTCTGTGAAGAACGCAACATAGAGATAGTTTCCTCAGCGATCGCAACGAAGCTGCACTTAGTTGAAGGGGGGGGGGAGGTGAATGAGGAGGTGGCGATCTGATGGATGACGACTGCTGCGCCCATAGCCTAAGGGTGGAGGAGGGGGAGGAAGAGGTGGATGAAGAAGAAGCAGAAGAAGGCGCGCCTCGTGTTACACTGCAGTGGCCGCGCCCTGCGTCTCCCCATCCTCTCATACACAAATCTTGAGATTCTGTTGCCCGCGGGGACCTGGACCGCCTGGACTATGTGTATGGGGCTCCATCGCTATGAAACTAATTTTCAATTCCTCCATTCCTCCACCTCCTATTACTCTAGATTTGGTGTAATTACACTTTCTTCTCTGGTACTCAGATTCAAAAACCATCTGCATATCTAATGCAAATATCTTCTCATCCGAATTATTTCTCCATTTAACTACCCACACTGTTGTGCCCCACTTCGTTTCCATAACGCTAATTTTCTTCTTCTTGAATTAGCGAACAAATTCATTCTCCTTCCATCATTTTTCCTTCCTCTATCCCTCACTCCCTATCTTCACCGTCTCTTCCTCCGACATCGCCTTTCCCACCTGCGCCTCCGCCTCCATCACCAATGGGCAGCCCAATTACCTCAGCGGGAGGCTCTGGCTCAAGGTTTTCCTTCGTTCTGGCTACCGGCGGTGGTCGTGCCCCTCGCCATCGCCTCCCCCACCCCTCTCACAATCCTCCACCGCCTCCGCCTCTTTGTCTCGGTTTACCTCTCCTCTCCACTCCCTGCCACGCCACTCCACGCCACGCCGAGCCGCAGCAGCAGCGGCAGCAGCGCTGGGGGCTGGCTAGCCTTGAACCTACGGCCACGCGCGCCCGGGTCGTCACCCCTCGGAGCCAATGCGCATGCGCTCGCTCGCCCGCCGCCTACATCGCCACCAACGCGTTTAAATCCCTGGGCCAAAAGCAAGAGCGCGCACAGCCCTTCCAAAACATTGACTGGGAGATGACCCACCGTGTCCATCTGCTGCATCAAAGTTTTCTTTTAATTTATCCTCATGGTTCTTTTACGAACATGATCCCCTACTTGTAGGAGCATAATTTTTCTATTTTAGCGAAGACTGAGTTGATGGAGATCATGAGAATTCGACTTTCTTGAATCACCTATAGTTGTAAAGTATTTAGTGGTTTTTAAGTTGATATTTACTTCACTAGATAGTACCGCCTGTACAGCTCAAGAGAATTTCTTTTACTCATCACTTTTGTGACGATTTGGACATTAAACTACAAGTATTTAAAAGATGAGATGATAAGTATATAATAGTAAAAATATTGTACGACGAAGATTTTAAAAAGAATTACTCAGAAACTGTGATAAATTCTGCTGATTTTTGCTCATTATAAATACATGCTGATTTTCGCGTGTTGTTTTCTAACTTCTACTAAATAAAATTGAAAATCCAAAAGTTGTGTCGTGATAGAATCTCTAGAGAATTGATCCCAAATAATGTGTGATATCGAAGATCATATCAACAATTACGTAGCTACTAGCAGACAAATATCGATGTGCATTTGTGATATTAATGATTTTTCCGTATCATAAATAATAAGAGACTGTCTTAGAAATGATCTACGTTCGTTTTGACAATTTTCCGGATAATGAAGCAAATTAATGCTTCATCAACTTCTAAACAAATTTTTAATCTGGGGTACATATTCATAAATTATAAATAATTCTGTCCGTGTATTATACATACCCTAATTTTCTTATAACAAGCGCGTTCATGACGCTAATACCGTTATTAGACCTTTATTTTCATTAGAAAGGGGAATGTAATTGCAGCAAAATCCCCGAAGTCGAAAGTTGCCATCACAAAACATGCATTAAATGATATTTACATTCTTTGACCTTAAGCCCTCGTTGAAGTGGCTCTCATGTTACTCATCGGCCAATGAGAAGTTGTAATGGGTGCGTGTTAGCGATATAGTACGGCGCTCGTAAAATCTGATATCTGTTCGAACGTGCAACGCCTATGCAACCATGAAACATTCTTATGCAATCAAGTTGTCACAGTGATCTCGGACTCCTGCTAAGCATTAGTGGCATATAAAAAACAAACTCTTTTTCACAATATTTCTACTCCGAAGATACTTTTATATGGGTCAAAAATTCACGAAAATCACGATTGAATTTTATTTTTTTTTGGAAATATTATCCAGATTTACACTTTCAAAGTTCTTGATATTCCGGCAACGGCCGATCCTTTTGTTCCAACTAACGTACTATTACTATGTCAACTGATGGTTTATTTCTGGCGGTAGAAATTTCGAACCTCGCTTCTTACTTCTCGATTGAACAGCAATCTTAGGCAGTTTCTAGATGATATAAAGGGAAACCGTTCCTTATTAAACCGTATTACGGGTTTGGTGTAGGTTCTGCTTTTAGCTGAGTTATCGTTTTGAATTCGAATATATTTTATCAGAAACATACATGGACGAATATGAACCATTGTTTTAAATTTAAAAGAAAAGAACATGTAAATGTAAAACCATTGTAAACGATGAAATATTCTATTTCATAATGGAATAATCTTAAGTAAATTTATAATATTTTCTATTTTTATTATTTGGAGTTTTTAAAAAGAAATTCGCGTTTGCCAGGTGATGAAAGGATTTTTCGATTCTCAAGCTTAGCTGAACTCGGTGAGGTTTCCAGCTCGGGTTTCCCTCATCTACTCTAGACCAATGTCGGTTCGGTATCATAAGTTCTCCGATAACTCAATATCTTTCCTCCCCAAATTCCTCACCCAAATACTGATTAGGTGGGAGAACGGGAGAACTGAACAGCACCATAAGACGAAATGAAACGAATACATTTTCACTTCGTTTTCTACTTGAAACAAAGCACATTGCTTACCCTTCTCTGTCTCGATAAATTCCATAATAACGCAAGATAGAAATAGACGAAGTCACCTGAAACAACTAAAGATTAGAAATGTGGAAGAGCGATTTGAAGTTGAAAAATAACATTTGCCTCAGAATTGTCGAGAGGGGTGGAAAAAGGCGTAAACAACCCTTCCTATGAATGTCGTGAACAGCTTAAAATGTGCGATATTTGTGATTAGTTCCGTAGCTGTTTATACCTGGGTCGCTGCCCCTCGGAAAAGGGGGCTGGGACGCAATTGTTAGTGCCCTTTACGACTAATTAGAGGTACACCGAATGTTTTTGACCGTGAGGTGCCTCTTTCATTCACCTTACCCTACTTGATAACATATCGTCTGTATATAGTATACATTGTGTTTGAGAGATAGGCGAAAACGGCTGACTCATACCAAGCAAATTCTTCCTTTAATTGCGCTGTGCGCCCCATCTACATTTTAGGGATGGAGTATACTGATGGGATTGAGATGACGCATGCACCTGACTCGCGAGAAAGCCCTCGCGACGTGTCCCTCACCCCGAGGAAGGCGCTTCAAAGGGTTTCAGCGCGTGTTCCTCGCGACGCGTTGCCAGGTGGTGTCAGGTGGTCGCAGTTTTACCATTTGCAAATCATTCAAAACAAGAAACCTCATACAGCAGTGTATCAGAGGGAAATTGTTTTACATGGTGCCTATACCAAACTTTCCTTTATGTGGATATAATAATTCTAAATATGCTGTATACATGGTTCCAAAGAATAATTTGGAGCCAATTTGAAAAAATTGAGAAAATGTGAAATTTTGAAATGAAGAACCTAATATTTTAAAAATATACAAATTCTAAAGTAAGTATATTGATAATGACTACTTAACTTAAAAACCATGAATTAAATTGACTATCCGTTTGGTTAGAACGTCTGTGCACAGATGGTTCGACTGAAAAGTAGTCAGACCAACGGATATATAGAATTCTAAAAAGAAAAACTATTTGCAGCTACGATACATTCTAGTAACAAAAAGTTATGGACTGAAGAAGTTGTAAATTCTTTATTAATTATTTACCTTGTACGGAACAAAATAAAGGAATTGGCTTAATTGTGCTGGAATACCTTAACGCAAGGGATCTGAGAAAACAAAGAAATGCTTTCAGACGTTTATGCCAGTTCCTAGTAAGCATAGTTTGTTGACATAATTATTACTGAGAAACTACACACAGGAATACGATTAAAGGCCCCTGAACCAAATGTAAACAATTATTATTATTTCCATTAACGCACAAAATAGTCCTGGAAAAATAATTTAATATTTCACAGCAATATTATCATGATTCATCATTATATGTTTTGTTTCAGTCGTAACATCAGTGACTAAGCAACTAAATTCCAAAGAAAGTCAAGTTTGTTGGTCTTTTATCTCTCATGTAACGAGCTATGTTTTATGCTATTCTGATATTTAAGCAGGACCTTGCATATATCTGAAAATGACTGTTGAAATAAATATTCTTTAGTTTGTGTTGTTTAAGTTCATAATCTACAGTTTTATTACTGCAGGATTGCCGGATAGAATACGATGTTCGTGCTCTATGATTTAATATATATTTAATTGAATCTATTGACTCGTTGAATATTTATTAGCCTTCATGAAGGTTAGTGAAATGCTAATGTTTCTTTGATTCAATTCAATGTTCTGGATTAAGTAATTAGATTAATCTGAAATCTAAGGATCAGTTATTTCAGATAGCTCCATATTAATTTTAAAAAGTTAACATAATTCGAAAGTTCAAAAATATTATGTAATAAATGAACATAATGTTTGTATAATTTTCACGTGTACATTGTTATGCATTAGGATTATATCCAATGGAAGTATTTTTGAAATCGAACGCCTGATATTAGTTATCCATTTCCAGACAACGTTATTGTGCATCATTTTTCGTGATGTGTTGTTTTAATACACCGTGAATCAGACAAGGTGTCATACATAGTGTAACAGAACATTTAATAGGAGTTACTGGTGGTTAAATAATGCAAGGCCCAGGTTCCGGCGTCTATTGTAACAGGAAATTTAATGGGGGTCTTGAAAATGATTAATAAATTATAACAGTATCTAGCCCACTTGGTCAACTTATGCTGAAATATTTAATATGCCCCAGAACAAAATGATAAACAAAAGAAAAGTCGGGGTTCAACCCATTTTATTGTTGTGAAATACACATAAACCCTTCTTAAAGCAAACACAACACTTATAAATTTGGTTTAATTATTTATTGACATGTAAATTACACTTCATACTACCCTTAGAACACTCTCCTCAAAATACAACACTTACACACTCCCATTCCAAAATATCCCCCAAAATACACAATCTTAATAGCGATACTAGAACACACAATACATCTACTCCATTGATCACTTTGGGCAAACATAGTCAGTTCACGGATTATTCAAATTAAACCTTTGAAGACTTTTAGGTTATTGACATAATTTGCATAGGAGCCTTTATATTTTAACATAAACAATAATAAGAATGATCTGCGCCACAAAAGTCTTTGGTAATATCACGCGCACTTCAGCATGATTCACTGATATTTTACTGGCGCAAGCAATGTACCGTTCTAGGCACTTCATGCACTTACCTTGTTATTGAAAGCGTGACCTCCAACTACAAAAGGCCGTGGATTACGCATGTTCATTGATGTGCGCCGTTACCTTCCACCTCTCACGTCCATTCAAAAACAGCCCCTAGTGGCCGTCCCTCATAAGGCCAGTTTCCACGAGCAATAAAGTTTGCGACATTTATGTCGAGAGAATTTGCTAAGGTGTCTACACGAGCCGCAATTTCTCTCGCAAGTTGCTCTCAGAAAGCAAGGGCGACATCACTTATTGGTATATCTCCGACACACCTGCTGGAAATATGTCGAACGTGTTTACACTAGCAACTCTAGTGTCGCCAGAGTTGGCGCGTTTGGAGTAGAAAATGGCGTCGAGTTGAGGAGAATTGGAGTTGGGAATACATTTTTTGGTGAAGCTGTGTGATCAGATGAGATGTAGTTGTATTGATTTAGATACCGACAAAAGGAGAAAAAAGGAACGTGGGGATGAGAGAATAGGCTTTCCATGGAAGACAACGTTATTCTATATTTATAAGCGAACCATGATTCTAAATATTATTTATCTCGAATTTTCACTCAAGTGTTTTGGAGTTAAGTTCCTTGCAATGATTGTCGTACTGATGGCAGAATAAATCCGGTGCATAAGAAAGTTACTTTCTAGCTTCAAAATTTGTTCTGAAACACAATATGCCCTATGCATCGCTAATTGGCGCCTTATGTACCTTCGAAACGGTAGCTACGTAGCACAAGTGTCTACTCCTAGTGCTATGAAATTCTGGCGCCAGGTCCGAAGGTTCGAATTCTCTCGTAGGAACGTTTATCGTATATTTTCATTTTTGCCAATACGATGTTCCGCCTGCTGGTATATACGCACTGCTTTTAGACATTTTTTAACAATTAATTGAAAACCTTGTGTTCATTTTGTTTTACATCACTGCTATCGGAGAAATTTCTTGTATTATAGAGATATTTTATTATTAATTAACAAATATAATAATAAATTTATTGTCAAAAAAGAAGTACAAACTGCGCATGACCACGTGGAGGACAATAAACTAATTTGCTCTCCGAAAGCAAGCAAGGGACTATCCCATCAATTCCGATCAAGGGTCCTCAGGCAGAGGCGGATACACAAATTTCAGTAAAAATTCCTAGGTAAGATAAAAAGTAAGCTGCGAGTTATAATACTAAAGAATGTCAAAATGTTTGTAATTTAACGCAAACATTTTCATGTACAAATTATTATCGAACTTTATATTATTCTGAGTATAGTGTTTAAAAATCATAAGAGTTGAAAAAACACTAAATTCACAATTTATTGTTACTGTAAACACGCCCCTAGACAAAGCCTAGAGAACCTGTATAAGAAATCCGCCTCTACCCGAAGGAAAAACGGAGAAAAACCCGGGCCAGGATGGGGCTACAGAATTAATGTACACAAACGTGCCAATGTTGAGTACACATAAAACTAAATTAATATGAGCCATAAGACAACACAATCATGCAAGAAAATAGTTTTTGAAATTGTTATAAGTTGTTTAAAAAGTACTACAGCAATGGCNATGATAAAGTACAAGACGGATTTAACTTTTATTAAAATCAATAAATTATTTTACATTGTAGAAGCATTGGTGCAGGAGGTAGTTATTAACCGCGGATTTAAAGAGATTCAATTTCATAATATCTTTTATATTCTTGGGCAGAGAATTATATAGAACGATTCCCGAATGATATGGTCCTTTTTGGCAAAGAGTAGTTGACACCAGGACGATGAATATTATTACTAATGCGAGTATTGTGTTCGTGAACGAGATTGTTTCGCATGAAGCAAGGGTGGCACTTCAGTAATTCGGTCTTAACAAACACGACCGTTTCATAAATATAAATGCAGGAAAGTGTTAAGATATTTAACTCCTTGAATAAAGGTTTACAAGTGTTTCGGGAGTGAGATTTACAAATTATCTGAACTATCCTCTTCTGAATTCTGAAAGTTAGTATGTTCTGACCGGAATTGCCCCAGAAGGTAATGCCGTAACGTAAAAGGGATAAACTTTGCAAAATATACGCAACGGGAAATACGTGGACTAACTGCGTTAACTAAGATTCGGAATGCGTAACACAATTTACTTAATTGGGAATTAAGATTGTCAATGTGACAATTCCATTTGAGGNTAAGAATTTTGTATTCGTAACAGTTTTTAATTGTGTTCCGTTTAAGGAAATAGAAACTTGGGGTAAAGAGTTTTTGATACTATTGTGAAATGACATAGACACTGTTTTGTCAGTGTTTACAAATTTTGCATGGATCCAAGTCGAAAGGTTGAACAAAACTTTTTGAGCGTTGGCGTGTTTACATTGTAAATTAGTGTCATGAGCAAAAAGTACCATTTTGCAATCTGTGGACGATATATTGTTCACATAAAATAAAAAGAGTATAGAGCCGAGAATTGAACCTTGGAGTTCTCCGCAAGTAAGTGGCTTTGTTTCTGAAAGACAACGCTTAAGTATTTTATTTTTAGTATAGGATATTTCGACCCATCTTTTAGATAAGAAGTTAGGCATTGACGTGGAAGTCCACGAATGCCTAAAGAATGAAATTTGGAAAGGAGAATTTCGTGATCGATGACATCGAATGCTTTGTATAAGTCAAGAAAAAAACCCTGAGGATTTTCTCCCCGGTCAAGAGTTGTATAACATTGTTTAAGAAAGAAAATATGGTTCTTGTAGTGGAAAAGAATTTCCTAAAACCGAGTTGATCGTCAGAGAGAATGTTATTTTTTGATAAAAATTTAGAAGACGCTTATAGAACAATTTTTCTAGGATTTTTGAGAAAGTGGGTAGTAGAGATATTGATCGGTAATTTCTAACATTCAGTTTCCTTTCTTTTGTAAAGGTTTCACTTTAGCTGTCTTAAATATGTTAGGAAATACCCCTTCCGATAAAGAACTATTAAAAATATTTATGAGTGGATTTAATATAGCGTGGGACGATGAGCTGGTGATTCTCATGATTTCACTGGCGGTAGTTTCGGAAGTGAACATAGAATTGGGTACGTGGGTGGATATAATTGGAGGACATTGATTTGGATATATTGAGTTCATTATTTTACCTACTTCTGAGAAATAAGAATTATACAAATTTGCGATGTCCTGAGGATTTGATACGATTTTGCCATCGTTCAGTAGAGAAATATTTTCTTTGCGATTTTCAGAAGTTGACGTGTAATTTTTAACAATATTCCACATGGCTTTCACTTGTGACGTGTACTTAACCTCGACAAACAGCACACACGAGCGGTACAAATAAACTAGCAACCAAAATGTTTCACGTCACTTCGAAATCAATCTTGTATGTCCAGAGAGAAGGGATATTGTGTTTACATGGACTTGCTCCAATGCTTTCTGAGAGATGCTCTTGCAAGTTCAGAAACTGTCCGAGAGGCTCTCAGACCCGTTTGTACGGAGCAGACATCAACGCGCGCAAGTTTCTTGCTCGTGGAAACGGATCTTTACGCTCGCTGTTACAGCCGCCAAGTCGATTTCCGCGTGGAGTTTGAGACGTCACCAATACCATCACCCAGCACAACTGAAGGAATATGTTACTGCTTAATGGCTCTCGTACTGTTCAGTGCCATTGACTGCTGAGTCAAAATATTCATCACTCACGTACCGAATACATTTAAGCGAGGCAAACGCTACTTGCACCGAACTAATTAAAATTCGGAAATATGGCATTGAACTCGTTTAAATAGTTCGTTGCACGCCGGCTAAGAGAATACTCGTAATTGAATAAACTGATACGGCTTACTCAAATAAAAATAATGCCGACTAGGATGATCTCCAGAATCTTATCTAATATCATCCAGCAGCACTCTGACTGAAGCAATCAGTCAGATATAATACTGAAGAGACAAGCAGAATAATTCTAAGTCTCTGAGATTATCAGAACGGATATTGTCTGATCTCTCAGCGATACTGATCACAATATGATCTCTAATAATATGACCTCTCTGTGTCATCTGAGTACTGTCTGCCTTGGAGCGTCGCTACTCCTTCAAAAAAAGTTAAAAAAGTACATCCCTTCTTCGTGACCCCAAAATTGAGAAGATAACTCCTCCTCCTCTGACGCCAGTTGTTCTCTTTACACAATGACTTATAAATTTTCGTTTCACTTGACTCGCTTCTGATTGGCTTGACTTGTGATGACGTATTTCGAAAATCACCAATTACGGTGTTTGTTAATAATAACACTACGCTGCTCCAAACCCTGGTATTTTTCCATATATCTACTCCTCGACATTTTCCAGACCCGCAACTCTCTTCTTTCCAAAAGGCAATATTTAATTTTGACATACAAATCCCATTCCCATGCGCTCTGACAATAATTATTTTTAACGCGTCTGTCAAATTTAACTCACACCTCTTTCCATTTAGAACCCCAAAACTTGTTTTTCGCGGTCGCTCCCCACTCCAGTATTTTGTCCAGTGTCACTCGTCTTAATTGTTGACACCCTTGTCACGCGACCCGGTGGTCAACCTCTGCACCTTTTCCTTCTTCTCCTAAGCCCCAATTTTACCAAATGTGGAATAATCGCGATTTCCTTAAACGTGATTAGATAAATGGAATCGCGATTACATTTTATACATTTCACCGAGCAAAACTAATCGTCGATTATGTTAATCAATGTTTTTGAAGAATTCTTGGTTGTTAATAGTTTTGCAATGCATTGTGGGTAACTTGAAGACAAATGACGTAGGAAAAACGCATTTTGTTGCTGACTAGCGCTACCAACAGGCACCTGACGCAGCAGCGGACCTCCCTCGTGCCACTGAACATAACCTATAAATCGAGTCACAACAAACAAGCAAAATACACGCCGTATTTCTTGCAGTGCTGAAGAAAATCGAAATTTCTGCTGGTAATCCAAGGGTTCCCGAGCGTTTAAGTGTTAATCGCGATTTTCTCGTAAATCGAAGTTGGTGGAACGCGCATTTTGATAATCTCGATTTACTGCACAGAAAATCTCATTTAAGACATTAAGCGAACTTGGTGAAATTGGGCCTAAGTGTTTCAGCCCTTCAACCCGCGTCGTTCAACGGCTCACTTAATTGAAAGTCCTTCTGACCCAAGGATCTCCCAACAGATCTTTATTCTTTTCATAACCTAGGCTCCACACCCTACTTATACGATGTTCCTCCCGTATCCATTTATCTGTCACCGAAACTAACCAGATCTTCCTCCGAAATGTCTAAAAACGCAATATTCCATTTATATCTTAACAACGCCTGTTCGTTGTTTTCCACAACTACTTACTCTTTCTTTCTCGCGTTCCTACCCACGCAAATGGTCACGACGTATCTCGGAGCTCCGGTCCTGTTTTATGGTCTCTTATCCGTCATCCCAGTGGAAACCGTCCCTCATTCCACTTTCTCTTTCGTGCGTCATTTTCCGCCAGCTACTTCTGCTTTCGCTCGAGGGCAAACTACGAGCTTCTTTACAATTTCTGATCTTTTCCTCGATAATTGTTTTTGTATATTTATAATACAGCGGTAATAAATATTTATTTATTACAATAGAGACTCGTAATCCAATGTTGAATAATTAAATTTTTTCTCCAGATAAAGCTATTCCCTCAGACACACCATCAAAGCTAAATTATCGAAAATTTGGTTCCGTTGGGTTTAGAGAGATTTTCTGCTTTTATTTGAAATATTTTGAAGGCACCTAAATGGAATCAACGGAATGACCGTACCACCTAAATCTTAGAATTAATATGCACGAAAGGAGACTGCAACGCACGAATACAAAACGATCTCAGTTAGCCAACTTCAGATACTGACGCTGGTAGCGCCGGAATCGCAAGCAATGGTCTCACCCACAAACCGGTCAGTCGTCTGGTGTTACACTGTGATGGTGACGAGGATGCCAGTTGTGATGGGGTATATTAGCGCTAAATCTTGTTCTTTTTCTCCATCCAACGTTACCCAAAACACTCATATTTCCTTCGCTTGACCCTAACCATACTACCACATACATTTTGAAGGTTTCACAATATCACTAATATTGTCCTTTTAAGATTTCAAACTATAATGTGGTCACTTTTCCACCATGGATAGTTATAGTTGTGTTAGATCCGTCCGGGATGAATCCGAGAAAATCCTTTCATTGCTTTTTTAGAAACAAGTAAGACACCAATACAGCTTCAATTAAAATACGCTTACAAATGGAAAAACATCAAGGGAGATACTTTTTAGATAGTGAAAAGATAATTAAAATATTTAAAAAATATTAACGAGGAATAATTTATTTAACTGAAAAAGAAGTTCATAATTCTATCCTGATACGATTAGAAGACCCTTAGAAGAGCAAAAATTAGAAATGTAAAAAATTAAGTATTGTATTTACTAAATAATCATTTTTTCAGTCAATGAAGTATCTCTTGTGTAAATTCTTTTTAGAATCTAAGAATAAGTATTTCTCATGTGCGATTATTTCAGACTTGATCATAAATTACTCTTTGACATTTAAATGTACTTCATCACTGCCTCTGTCACTCCAGTCTCCACCGATGAACAATGAACAAGAACACGACTGCATCCTCGACCATCCCTACAACTACTCCCCCGCTTTCTCCTCATCTCTTCCTCTCGTATCATCACACATCTTCCATCATCGCCAGCACTGTAATGATGGCTATGGAGATGCTCCCCCCGCCTCTGACCTTGAGACTCTTGCCCCGTCTCCATTTCCTCTCTCCTTCTCCCTCCCTCTCTCTTTCTTCCACAGACATACACACACGCACACATACACGCGCCTCCTGCGCACCACCTCTCCACTTCTGACGCTCTCGCTTTCCCCTCCCTTCACCTCCTTATGAGCTCCTCTGATGTTATACTACTCACTAACCGCATAATCGCTTTTTTGTGCCTCCACCAGAGTCAAGGATCTTAAGGTCGTTGGACGCACGGTTTCTATACGTCTTTTCAGTCCCTGTAAAGTGTAGTTAAGCCGGTTTCATATCTCTAGGTGGAGATTACGAATTGTGCGTACGGAGGACCTCCACCTCCCACCCCTCACAAAAAAAGAAAAGAAATACTATGCTGGCCTCACTGCGTTTTGTCCCTTGTGTTGTGAAGTCACAGTGGACCTAACGAGACGACGCGCCCGGACAGTCAGGTCACAAATTACACTCAGGATTACTCAGCAAAATTACATGTTTTTCTCTGATACACCGTAATATAAATCCTTATCTCTACTAATAAGTAAATGTGAAAGTGCATTTAACTGGTTGCAGAGACTTGGCGTATAATTTACTGAACTGATATTGATGAAATATGACAGAGAGTAGGTATGATCACAACATCGTCATACTCGTATATTAACATGTGGTATGAAGTATATACGTCTACACAATTGTAAAAGGATCTTGACTGATTGATCAACGTAGAGAGTAAACTTTTAAAGATGAGAACATTAAATTTTGAGACGTTGCTTTCGTTTTGGGATTGTACAAAGAAAGGATTTTTCGATGTTACGATTTGAAAGGGTGAATTAGGGTGAAATGAGATTTATCGTATATGAATGAGATAATCTTACATACTATTTAACCTAACATTATCTCTTTACTTTGTAAACGTAGACAATTTAAATATAAAAAATTTCCAAAATCTATGTTTATCGGTATCATGAGCTTCAAAAGAAACATCATTTAGGAGTCGAGCATTCTACATTAGATAGAAATGTAATGTTGATGCATAGATTACGATTGACAAATATAAACGATAATCTTGCGTTTTGTTCAATGTTTTAAATACATTCTTTTACATTTTTGAAATATTTTTATTTATTTATTTTCTTTAATATTTGTTAAAATGAATTAATTAATGAAGTTTTACAAAGATTTACACGAAAACTGCGAAAATTTACAAAGATCTTTCCCCACATATTGGTGCACGAGAGTGGCTACATAACTCCGGATGAGTTTTCATCACATTCTATTTTCCAGGGTTCAAATTGGTATTCATTAGAAATATTTATGAAATATGCTGTTTATTTCGATTCTACGCACTAGAAGATAGAAAAGTAAATTTCAAATTATACTTTAACAAGTACAATTTAGCATATATTCAACCTGTCCATTGTTGTAGTCCTCGTGGAGCTGACG
Source organism: Laupala kohalensis (assembly GCA_002313205.1). Lineage (NCBI taxonomy): Eukaryota > Metazoa > Arthropoda > Insecta > Orthoptera > Trigonidiidae > Laupala > Laupala kohalensis. The sequence continues at coordinate 96,631 of NNCF01132116.1, forward strand.
GTTGCGTTCGAACTGGCCAATGAAAGAATTGTTAGATTTTAAATGTTCAACATTTTCTTTTACAATCTATACTATATTTATTTGGTACGTTTCAGCTAAATTTGTGACCATCTTTTGGTATTGCATGTGGAAGGTCGAAAATATTCAAAGCAACTTAAGATGATGATGATGATGATGATAATAATAATAATAATAATAATAATAATTCCTGGGTTCTTAAACTCGACAGTTCCTCATGGTAAATTGACACTCATGGTACTCGACAGTTATATGCTGAATTGTACTCGTCAAGTCGGGTAAGGGATTACAAATTAAATTAAAAGGGTACCATTAAACTCGACACTTTGTACATGTTCTAATGGCTTCCACCTGCCACCCAACCTTATGTTAACCGACCAACCTGCCGCTGATAGATTTCTTGAGTCACTGACTGGAGAGTTATTTAAAGTGCTTTTAATTGAGCTTTTTTATTTTTATTTCTATATCTTATAATTTTTTAATTCCACGCATAATTAATATAAAAATGAACCCAAACACGACGTATTTATGACGTACCTTTTGGTTCCGGTTTTGTTTTTGATACAATATTTAATTCCTTCTAAATCATGAAGAGTGCATTTTATGACAGGAATGAAGCAATAAGACATCTTTGAAAAAGAAGTTTTAGTCATTCGTCTGAATGTCAGAAATGAAACGGGTAACCGCTAAGAAAGTTTTGATTGAACTTCAATTTTTTGTCAAAATATTTTTATCAATCATGAAACTTTTTCTATTATAATTGGGACGGTTTCTCATAAATTGCAGCTTTTATTGTTAGTAAGGAGTTTTGTTGTTAGTAAGGTATAAGCGGATGTTGACTACAAGAGCGCAATTTTTCGCATGTTTTCTGAGGTTGACGCGTATACATTTAAGAAGTATGAGTAAAAAAGAAATTGCATAAACATTTCTACGCTTGTGATGTTTGGAAGCTTTGAATTCCAGAACTCTCGAGCAATTCTCTGAATACATTTCAGTTTCTAAATCCACTCAGTGTAGGTTTTTAGAAGTGAAAATATCATACGGTGTTTCATATTTTATTGTTGTCAAATATTTTGTACATCTAAGATGTTTCTGTAATATTATAAAGAATTCATTCATTTTGAAATAAACAGAATTGTAACAAGTAAATAACATTGCCACCATTTTGAGGTCCAAACATCACGCTTTCTGGCTCATTCATTTTCGACATCATTGCCCCCTGATGCATAAAATGAATTACAAAATTTTATTTTAGTGGCAGCTCGATAATTTTTAATTAAAAAATTACCTGGGAAACAAGAAAAGAGGAGAAAAACGAAGCTGCCGACTCAAATTTCAAGAATTAACAGAAAAAGATTGTTGTCTAATGTAGAATTTATGCGCTTTTGAGCCACTTCCCTTCGACTGGAGACAAAATGATTCAAAATATAATTTGTTGGAAATTTCATGTACATTATTTAGGTACAGAAATGATATATTCTAAAAATGCATTTTTTCCAAGTTAAAGGCGAAAAACTGAAAAAATATTGTTAGAGAAAAAATATTTTCCGTGATTTTCTTCTTTTCGTCTGTAATTACTAGTAGTAAAAATGTGCATTTGATACCAGGAAGGTTTGGCATCATTTTTCATCATTTTTTGTGTAGATTTCAATTATTCTAAAACAACAACACGATTTTTATAAATAAAAGAATTGTGGCAAAACCAACTCCAGGACTCATTACTGAAAAAGCTGCCCACTAGCCCCATTTACTAGGGATTCACGCGACGGGCGCAGGTAGACCCGCCTGGTCCTAATCCTTAAGGAAGTGTCGAGTTTAATGGTGAAATTGTCATCCTACCTGAGGATCTGTCCAGTTTAATTACAGCCAATAATTCAAGTACGACGTGGTGCACGATCCAATCCACACTTAAACCTTATTTTGGTCAAATAAATTGTGTCAGAAAATTTCATTCGAAGGCTGGTGTTAATAATTTGACTAAGGTATGAATTTGACTCTAAGGTACTCGAGACGAGGGGTGGATATTTCTGTCTAAGCACGAGTAGAAATTCTGGAGTTTAGAGTTGAATTTCACTAGAACAAATAAAGTGTAGAACTAAAAAAATGGAACTTTATTTATTTGGTTATTGAAAACACCAAAAAGAAGAGATGGTCTAGAGATTCCATGTACTCTGCATTTTACTGGCATTATTTTATCTAACAAGGACATGGACAGTTCCACGACATAGTCTTTTCTATCATTTTTTAAGTATTAAAAATTTCCATTTTATCAAGAATTGTTATGGAAAACACGTTGTTGAAAATTATATATTAAGATTTTTTGTGAGTATTTTTGAAAACTAAGATCGTAAAAACTGTAAACAAGACTATGCAATTTTTCCAAATGAGAAAGAAAATTTCCGAACAATTCGGAATGCAGACAGTTCATGTCTTTTGTAATTTTTCTCAAATTTATGGTTAGATGTTAACGAAAACAACTCTGGGAATAAGATGAGGCCCTACTTCAGTTATCTCTGCTTATTTTATTCCAACTGCCGTTATCATTGCTTGAGTTGCTCTCCTGTTCGATTTCATGCGTGATCACGTTTGAAATAACATTCCAAATTAAAAAGATGTTTCGATTCGGTTGGAAATAATTTTAAGAATTAGAAAGCTTCTGAAGAGGAAGTTGAAAAATAGGAACAAGTAGTTTAAAACAATTGTCCCAAAGAGTCTGTACAAAGGTCTGGAAATTTAACACTCAGTATTTTTTAAATGTTTTATTTTATTTTGAGAGAAAAGCGAAGCAGAATATTCTGGAAATTCATCTCTCTGGAATATTTCTTAACTTTGGAATTGAAGGGAGTGCACCAAATATGTTAAACATAAACTATTGAATAAATAAACAGAAATTAACGTTGTCAAATATAGAAAAGACGTGATAATGTTGAAATTTGTTTATATTGTCTTATCAGGCAATTTCACTTACTTGTGATTCGCTCTATATGCAGGAAGCCAACAAACATTGTAGAGTATACTTTATTTGAAAGATTTTAAATAATGCAATATGTAAAAGATTGAATAAGTACGCTATGTTATTTATTTTCTGAAATGAATTCTAAATAGTATTATTTGAATGAAGTATAATCCGTAACTGCACAACCAAGAAGAGGAGTGGAGAGGACTAGACAGTTTTTATAATGCATTCATAGCACCTGGGTGGTCTTTCCATGTCAGAACCATATCAAATACGAAGAACTGCTCGCATATAAAAAGGCATTCTTGGTTGAAAACACTCGACTAGTACTTTTGAGGTAACATTTGTTTCTTCTGTAGCCTTTAATATCAAGATTGTCTCCACATGAAACTGTCATTCTGTCCAGCACAGTATTATGAAATTCAATGGAAAGTCGTTTTAGAATTTCTTGAAAAAAAAAGAGTAAAATGTTGGATTGTATTAACTCATTTTATTACCATTGCACTCGCATTAGTAATTCCAAATGCAATGAAAAATTTAATTAAATATGTTGTGTATAATGAATAAAATAAAGAACTGAAGACATCGTAAAATACCAAGAATTATGATAACCGCGTCCAGGTTTCAACATGTCTTTCCGTGCGCTGTAACTCACGTCTTGTGTCTACGAAAGCGTAACAGAGGAAGCCGAGACCGTGTTTTGAGACGAGGAGGAGCGATGCAGAAGCATTGAAGGGTGGGGGTAGGAGGGGGGGGGAAGAGAGCGGGATCCAGAAGCTGAGCGAGTTGCAAGTGGAAGCAGGTAGCCGTCCTGTCCAATAAATCAAGCGCTCTCGGGTATCAAGTAGCTGACAATAAACAACACGACCAATACGAGTGGAGACAAAACGAAGCAACTTGCATGGCGGCTCAAGACGACTCAAATATTCGAAAACAATACATGTCCAAATGAAATATATTTCAATTATAATTCTTCTTTTCGTAGTTCATGGTCTGAAACTTTGCTGGTTTCAGAATCAGAATGCATTCAAGAAACTGTTTGGATACTCTTTGAAAATTGATGTTGAATAATAATTTAATTCTACGAGAGGGATATCATTTCATGTAAGAAGACGTTTCAGTGAAGATATTTTGAAATATAAACATTAGAACGAGAGCTAAAACAGTTCAAGAACAACAAACATCACTTAACAGCAAAAGATTTTTCCTGGCACTTTCATCCTGTTTCTTTCTAACTTTTGCTGTTTAAAAATAATTTGTTAATTCTTAGATAAGAAAAGTACGTCTGAATCTCAACAGAAACATTTAAAACAAATGGAAAAGCACACTAACTTTCCAATAAAAGAGGAACATTGTCTCTCACTTTTTAAAAAGCACTATTTTATTAGAAATGGTATGCAGGAGTGTACTTGATAACATTTGGTATTATATTCTTTTACATGGTATATTGGAAATGAGGTAGTATTTCTCTCTGGACGTAAAACTATAGATGACAGATTGTAGTGCACATTTGATACCTCACTGGAGGATAATAAACTAATTTAAGCTATTAAAATACTTTTTATTATAGATATTATGACTGATGTTGCGTTTTTAAAATAAAAATATACTTTATTGTCAAAAAAGCAGTTACAAACTGCGTATGACCACTGGAGGATAATAAACTAATTTACTCCACAGAAGCAAGCAAACGACCATCCTATCAATTCCGATGAAGGACCCTAAGGTAGAGGCGGATTTAACATTTCAACATACTCCTAACAATAAAAATAGTTCGACACGTGTTATAGTATTAACATAATTCCAACAAATATTGTATTTAATAAAACAAAAAAAAGTCATTTCACAAGTACGTGTTATCAAGCTATAAATCATTCGGAAAGTATTATTGATAGTTTGGAACTATTAAATAACACAAAATTCGCAAATAATAATTTCAATAGACACCGCACCTACCCCTACTACCGCAAGAGCCTAGCGAGTCTTTATAAAAACTACGCCTCTACCCGAAGGAAAACTGGAGAAAAACCCGGGCCGAGATGGGGCAACAGAATTAAAGTACACAACCGTGCCGGGGTTGAGTACATATACAACTAAATTTATGTGAATAAAAAGACATAATGCAAGCATGCAGGAAAATAGCTTTGAAATTGTTGTCAGATATTTTTGAAAGTACTACAACAATGGCGCATAAAGTTCAAAACGTCTTTAATTTTTATTAAAATAAACTTTCTCTGAACTTTCGAACGCAGGGTATCCAATTATTAATTTTATATGAAACTATCATATCCAGTTTCATGTAATACACGTTTTATATAATGTTACATGTAATAATTCAGAAGAGCTTCAAAGTGAGTCTCCCCTGGAGTCACGGTACCTGGAAATCCCATTAGCCCTTTTGTACATACAACCTCTTGATTGTTCCCTTGACGTAGGCCACATGAGGGTTATTTATGATCTTCTATTCTTTTCTGGTTCTCATGCAGTAAATCGTCACACGAAGGTGAGTGTCATCCTTTTGAAGAACAACTTATTAACGCATGCCGCTGTAATGGACCGGCGTTTTAAGTTATTACGTCTCAAGGGGAGAAAAGATGGCGGAAAATTACATACATGTAACCCATTTCTGGCACGCATTCTTTAGTCAAGAATTGTCGTAGCAATAATGTAATTCAAAAGGGTACTTCTGTAGGGAAATTTTATTTTATTAGTTGCTTTCAGCACGCAATAGCATGTGAATGGACTGTACTAAAGAAAAGAAAACAGAAAATTGAATACATCGTTCCTTTTCATGCCAGGAATCTTGCATGAGTATGTGAGAAAAAAAACGTAGTTGGAGTTCTCAGCATGGTCTGGTTTTTGTGTAAAAAATACAAAGTAAAGAAAATCTTTTATCCGTTCTCCCTTTCTCTCTCTCTCTTGCATGAAAATAATTACTAAATATCTTCATTGTTCTATTTTATACTTACCATTAGAAAACGTTTTTTGCTGAGACTAAGATATTCATGATGACTTTCATGAGCTCATCTTGAATTATGTTCTGAAGTTTATGGGAAATTCGATATTAATATTATTTCTTTTTAATGTTTTATCCACATAATAAACATCGATTTAGTATTTCTCACAAATAAATTGGTCAACATCTCATACTGCGCTAACAGTCTCTTATCAGAAACGACCGACTTTAGAAGGCTTGTGAATAAGTTACGGAACCAAAAACATAAGCATTCATGGAAGGCCATAAGCCTAAGCATATAGTTCTTAAATTCTAATTAGGAGTGTGAACATCAGTATAATTGAAGGAAATTGTTCCATAAAATAATTTTAATTAACATTTTATTTACATTATTATTCATTTGTTGAACAGGCCTAAGGATTACATAATCTGCATTACAATAATTTCTTACGTCCAAAAGAAAAAATTAAGTGATTGAGTACAACACTGAGTATACCTTTGAGAGTTGATCTTATATGCTTCATCATATGAAATCTATACAGACAGAATTACGTAATTTGAATGAAAAATTAAATAATATGAATAAATGTGTAAAACTTTAACTTCCTGTAATTAGTGTTTCATTGAATTAAATTACGAATTTCTGTTTTTTCTTTTTTTTCATAATCAGCAACTTCTGTTGGGAAAGTTTCCTCTAGTGTCGGAACACAGGACTATAGGGAAGTTAAGAGGCGATGTACTGCTTAATTCGGAAGTGTAAGAGATATATATCGGAGCATTAAGTATGATTAACCAACCCTCCCTATCACTTACGGCGATCCGGGAGTTTCCCTATAGTTTTGAACAACAAATGGCGAACATTTTGGTTGTATTTGCTACAATTTTCGTAGATTGAATATTGGACGAATAACCAAGTATTTGTTCGCTCTTTATAAACTTGTATAATCTACTCCATGTTGATAGAGTTCACTGATAGGGTTGTAATTATCTCGTTGGAGAACCTAAAATCCTAGTAAAAACATCCTTATTATAAATTACCTTGAAATTGAAGAATCTGGCAACATATCAAATAAGTCAGTGAAAGAGAGATTCTGCAAAGAATACAATGGAATGGAGAGACTCATTCTGCAATATGCTATTAACTCAAGGGACAAATTTACAACTTTTAGTAATCTAGCAGTTCCAGTAGTTAAATACAGTTTTGGGCTTGTCGAATGGACATAGAACGACATACGCACCATGGACCGAAAAACTAGAAAGCTGCTTACAATGTATCATGTCCTTCACCCAAGAGGTGATATTCACAGATAGTACGTTACGCGTAAGGATGGAAGATGAGGGCTCATACAGATGGAGACCTCTTACTTAACCGCCATCATTGCAATAGGGAAGTATGTGATCACTCATCATAATGATCCATTTTTGAGGCAGGTCATAATATCTGATCAGAAGTGTGATAACGCTGGAATTGTAAGCAAAGCAAAGAAAACTGCAATAAAATCCATGCAAGGGTGTAATATACCACAGAATAACGACAGTGAACAGCTACTAAAACACGACAGCAAACGCGAGACACAAAAGGCTCTGAAAGTGTCATGGCGTGACAAACAACTTCGTGGTCACTGAAACGTATTGAGAAAGAACAGATAGCGAAGTTCAATCCTTAATGTGGCTTAAAAGAGGAAGTGTGAAACCAGAATGGGGATCTTTCATAATAGCTTCCCAAGATCAGCAATTGAGAACGCGACATTATGATAACGTGGTCCTCAAACAGGGACCATATGGTCAAACAGGGACCATTGACCATATAGTGTCAGCTTGTCCAGTTCTTGTCAATTATGAGTATCTACAAAAACATAATAAAGTTTGCTGCTGCTCTGCGCTTGGCAGGTATGCACTGCGCTTAAAGTCTCAAGCTTAAGTCCCACTATGATAAGCAAATCCACACTGATCGCTCGGTAATGGTAAATAAACCGGACATTGTCATCCGGAATTTGAATAACATCGTGCCACATCGAAGACGTCGTTATTTCATGTGACCAGCATGTCGTTTGAAGGACACGGAAAAGTACCTAAAATACAAGAATTTGGCAATTGAGGTTGGGCGGAAATATGTATGGAAGTATTAGCATTTGACATTTCATTTCTTTAATAAAAACCTTAACTTATTTTATTCGTTTTAGTACATGGCTTAAATAATAGCTTGTTTTTAAAAAGGTTTTTTAATTTATTATTTAATTAATAATGTGCCTCAAAAGGATGGTTGTAATAGGTACAAGTGTTTGGATAAGCATCAAGTGAGACTGAAATTTGATTTATTTGAGTTTGTTCACATATTTGATTATAGGTTAATTTAATCATTTTGATGTTCAGGTGATTTTTTTCTATTGGTGTCTGATTTGTAAATTGTACGTTTATATCATTTCCGTATACGAGTATTACGTTATTTTGTTAATGATATGGAGAGGTGTCGTCTGTTGGTTCATAAACTTAGAAAGTATGCAATGAGTGACAAATGATGAAGCGAGTTTGCGAAGATAGTAGAAGAATAGTTTTAATAGAATATTTAGTGTAAAATGATGAATGTATTAATATAATTTTCAGAATAAACATAAATGCATATGCACAAACACGTAAACATTCAAGCAATCTGTTCTTTATTTTTCTGCGCTACGGAATTCCTAGCTAAATGTCCATCGATCTAAAATCGAAAGTGGAGGAAAAGAATCTTCTAAACTATTTTGTAATATGCAAGCGGTTTTTTCATCAATTCCGAACAAAGTACCCATAACACTTCACATCTATACAAAACCTTTTGAAATGGCATTCTTCTTCTTCTTCTTCTTAGGCACTACAACGTTCCTTTGTGGAATGTTTTGACCTGCTCCACCACCGCCTTCCATCTTTTCCGATCTTGTACTGTTTTCGTCCAGGCCTCGACGTTCATCTCCCTGATGTGCTTCAGTATGTCATCTTTCCATCTGTTCCTCTTCACTGCTCTATTATCATCCATTCGGTATACATGTCCAAACCAGCCCAATCTTAATGCTTTGATATGGTTTATGATGTATTGATGTTTGATATTTTTATCGATTTCTGCATTGTTCCTTATTTTCCATGAACCATCTTCTATTTTGATTGGACCATATATTCTTCTCATTATTATTCTTTCAAATATCATGAGCTTTTGGATTTCTTTAGTTTTTCGTGTCCAGGTCTCAGCTGCGTAGGTTACTACCGGTCTTATTATGGTGTGATATATTTTGAGTTTAGCACTTTTAGACAATAATTTACTTCTGAATAAGTCTTTATGCGCAAAATACGCTCTATTTCCAGATGTAGTTCTGTCTTATATTTCCTCTTCTATTAAATTGGTTTCGTGTATTACAGATCCAAGATATCTGTATTCAGCAACTTCTTTGTAGGCGATTCCATCTACTACTAACTCAGAGAGGTTTGTTTTTCCTAAATTGCATCTCATGTATTTTGTTTTTTGTGCATTTATCGTTAAACCAAATTGCGCAGATCTTGATTCTAGTTCATGGAATAATATTTCCATTGCATTTTTAGTTCTTGTTGTCAGCAAGATGTCATCTGCTTAGGCGATACTCTGTTTCAACCTGTTAGTTATGTTGCCTTTAATGCTCAATTGCGACATGATTATATCCATGACCAAGCAGAATAGAGTAGCTGATAGAGGATCGCCTTGTTTTACTCCAAACCCGGTTTCAAAATCTTCATTAGTTGTGTTGTTGATTTTCACTCTGGCTTTCGTGTTCACCAATGTAAGACTTACTAGCTTTCTTAATTTAATCGGTATTCCATACTGTTCTAAGCTTTCAATTATTTTGTTCCGAAAAATGGTGTCAAATGCTCTGGTGAAATCTATGAACGTATTGTGAAGCTCTATTCCATGCTCATAACATTTTTCAAATATCTGTCTTTTCAGGAAGATGTTGTCAATTGTGGATCTATTTTGACGGAAACCCGCTTGATAGTCTCTAAACTTGTTTTCTACAATTACAGTTAACTTATTATTTAATAATATGGCAAATATTTCATAAGCTATATTTAGCAATGCTATCGGCCGATAATTCGTACACTCGTATTTGTTTCCTTTCTTATGAACCGGGACTATTATTGCCTCGTTCCACTGAATGGGAAGTTCGTGACTCCTCCAGATTCTTAATATTAACTGATGCATTTCTTTCTTGAGGTTCCTTCCACCAAATCTAAATAATTCAGGGGCCAAATTATCCGATCCTGCTGCTTTCATTGGCTTAAGATGATTTATTATGTAGCAGATTTCATTAAAAGAAGGTTCTCCCATCTGGTCTCCACCATTTATCTGCTCATCGATTTCGATGTTTTCTTTGATTATATCAGGTGGGTTAAATTCCTCTCTAAAGAATTTCTTCCAACGTTGTAGAATTTGTGTTTCTTGAGTTAGGAATCTGCCATCGGTATCAGCGCAGAACCCTGGGTTATTTTGTGTCCTCTTGACGTACCCAATCTTGTCAAAGAACTTTCTAGACTCATTCTTCCTATATTTCTCCTCAATGTTTTGAATTTTGGCATTGATCTAATACTTCTTCTTTTTGCTACAATTTCTATTATCTTTAATTCTTTCTTCTTGTAACGTTCTTGACTTGCTCGGGTTCCTAGCTGTAGCGCTCTTTGCCTCTTCTCGTTTTTCTTTTCTACTGCAGCTTTACATTCACTATCCCACCATTCATTCCTTTGAACTTTCTCTCTTTTACCAATTGTAGCCTCTGCCGCTCTAAATATTCTGTCCTTAAGGTCGTTCCAGTCCTCATTTATTTCCTTTATCGGTTCATGTTTTTTAAGACTTTCTGATAACACAACTCTGTATTGTTTTTGCACTGCAGGAAATTGCATGTTTGCTGTATTCAGTCTAGTTACTTGATTCTTCTTTCTCTGGTAGATAGCAGGAAGCTTCAGATTTAAAATAGTTTTCTGCAGATAATGATCGGAGTCTATGTTTACCCCTCGTAGTGAGCGTACATCCTCGATTAGCTCTCTTATAGTTTTGTTGACCAGAACATGGTCTATCTGATTTAATGAGTTCTGGTCTCGTGAGGTCCAAGTTCCTTTGTGCTTTTCCTTATGTTGAAACTGCGTACTTATTACAAATAAATCATTCGCTTCTGCAATCCACATAACATTTCGCCGTTTTCATTTGTCTCTCTATGCAGAGTGTGTTTTCCTACCACTTCCTGGTATGCTTTCTCCTTTCCCACTTAGGTATTCAAGTCCCCAATTATTATTAGTGTGTCACTTCTAGGTACTTGGTCAAGTTCTGCTTGTAGTTGATCATAGAATTTTTCTTCATCTTCCTCTTTGTGATCATTAGTTGGGGTGTATACATTTATTAAGGATATATTATTGTATTTGCTTTTAAGTCGTAGTCGGCACATTCTTTCATTTATTGTCGAAAATCCAATCACATGCCCAAGTATGGGTTTTTTTTAAGAAGAAATCCAACACCTGCTCGCCCCGTTCTGGAGTTGGGGCCTTTATAGTAGAATGCAAAATTTCCTTTCTTTGTACAACCATTTCCATCCCATCTTGTTTCTTGCACGGCTACTAATGTTAACTTTGTCTTCTCAACTTGATCTATCAGTTCTTGCAGTTTCCCAGGTTGCAGATGTGTTTTTACGTTCCATGTTCCAATATTCATTTTCCTTGTACATCGCCGGGTCCGTGTTCCATAGACTAACCTATCTATCCGAGGCTTCTGAGAGGGGCGTTTAGCATTGTACTTGTTGTACTCCTCCTCTGTCCGGGTTTGGACCGGTAACAGCACTGGTAAGCTACTCAATCCACCCACCGGTGCTGCAGGCGGAGTTTAAAATGGCATTCACTTTGAATAAATGGTGGGTATCAGTTCGGGTCGGACGGATTACCAACCGAACCGAAAAACACCGAACCGACCTGTTCGAATTGCTTCGGATCGGTTCGAGTCGGTCAGGTTGAGTCGGTTTTGATTCGGAAAATCGACTCGAATTTGTCCAAATTAAAACCGAATAGAATTTAACCGAATCAGATGGAACATAATTTTATTCATATCAGCAAGAATTAATTTGATTTATAAAAAAGTAATTGTAAGTTTAATATTCACCATAAACACAAAGTCATTTTAAATGATGAAAATGTTTTTTTCACACAAAAAGATGCAATTTGCAAATATTAGATGTTTAAGCAAAAACATAGTAAAAAAACAAAGTAAACTGCACCCTCATCAAACGCATGATGCTCCGCAAAAGTAATGAAAAATAATTTCACATGAATAAATTATACTAATAATCAAAACTGTAAAATATGATAAAATTAAATTCATATGTCATATATGAATACCTGTATAAATTGCGGAATCTCCTGGTTCTAGCTCTTGATGGTACTACTATGGGTGGAATAGATCGAATTCTGTTAATCCAATAACCAAATCAAGTATTCGTCCGCTCGTACTGAATGCAGATTCAGAAAGAATAATTGATACTGGAATAGCTAATATATCTTTAGTAGTTAAAGTTTAGTAGTTAATAGATAAAACTGTATATTGCGTACAATTGTCCTTCAATCATTGCAAGAACTCAAAATTAATATCACAAGCAATACACGTGTCTTCTTGATAACGATCAAAGAGAGGCACTGATGAATTGCTCTCAGCCAAAAGGTTAACCCCTGGATCATCAATAACATCAAAATGATATTAATTATCAATACTTTAAATAAATAAATAAATTTATTGTCAAAAAACAGTACAAACTGCGTATGACCACGTGGAGGGAAAAAAAACTAATTTACTCTCCGGAAGCAAGCAAGGGACCATCCCATCAATTCCGATCAAGGGCCCTAAGGCAGAGGCGGATTCAAAAAATTCAGTTTAATTTATGTAGTTAGTGTGACTAATAATGTAAATTAACAACCATACCTGAATCTGTAATTATACGATAAATATTGCTTTCCGCTCCACTGGTAGTAATAACATAAATGAGTTGTGTATCAAATTACCATTAGAATTCAAAATATTTATTAGTTGGTGGTAGTAATATATAGCGTTGTTCTATTTGTCATTGTATCAAAATGATTTCTTGTATTTGCCATTTCAATTGAAATTCAAGATTTTATCAGTAAACAGCTCCTTCACTGTGCTATATGTCTTAATTATAGACAATCATTACAACTACAGAATTATTGGTTCACAATTCATCCTTTATTACATTTGGTTACAGGCTACCAACGTTTCGAGGTATTTTGACCAGTCAACCTTCCAGAATATTTTAAATTTTAATGTGATATGTAACTGAAATGCAACAGGTTTTAATGTAATTAATGTGATTTTAAAATGGTATGTAACTTGTTTATCTTCACACAATCCAAGCCCTGATGAAGAGGTCAATATATCTCGAAACGTTGGCAACCTGTAACCAAATGTAATAAAGAATGAATTGTGAACCAATAATTCTGTAGTTGGAATGATTGTCTATAATTAAGACATATAGTGCAGTGAAGGAGTTGTTTACTGAGAAGATAAAAAGGCAATCGAAATTTCTTCATTGATTCAAGATTTTATATTTGTAGCTTATTTCACTTGTAGTTTAAATTATATGATTTATGTAATTTTAATTATTAATTACCTTTTTATTATTCTATGTATTATCTATACATGTAAGTGGTTAGATGGGGCAAACCTCACCACGTAATAAAAGACATTATAATAATTATAATATTAATTATTATTATTATTATTATTAATTATTTCTGCATATTGGTCAGAGTCTTGGCTGCTCCTAGTATTTCCAAATGACGTTTTGTGGATTTCGGTATAATTCTTGTGGCCCAAAACACTATAGGGCGAATAATAACTTTCTACACTTTCCAAAGTTTCTTGAGATGGTCAATCAAGTCCTTCTATTTCCTAATTTTTGAGCTGTAAGTTCTGTCAATATTGTGAGTCAGTGGGATGGCAACATGAATTACATGATTTTGGTCTAGTAGCGTGATATCAGGGCGGTTTGCTGGCATGGTTATGTCAGTTCTAATTTCTCTGTCCCAGTCTTTTGGTGTAATCGGTGTATGCAAGAAACCGACATGAGCTGAGATGTGCTCAATAGTTTCTGATATTATTATTATTATTATTATTATTATAAGCAACAGCTTCATTGAATATCTAATTATATATGACTGTGATATTATAGAGTATTCTATCAATAAACACTGGGAACCTTCTTATTTTTTTATCATTTTCAATAATTTCCTTCCGTTATTTTAAACGTTTTTTCTTTAAGAAGTTTTCCTAAATGGAAATAACACGTTTTCTTGCTATCAAACCATGATAAGAAGATCAAACTTGGGCGTCGTTTCCAACAGAGTGCTGAATGTCCGGTGTTTTTCTGCATCGAGTAACTGCACAAACGTGGACACGGGAACAGTGTAAAATGGCTATCCCACTAGCTAGGTTCCATAGACACGAAAAATCCCTCGGTAATTCTAGTAAGTACCCGAAAAACCCTCGGTAATCTAAGTAAAGATGTGAAAACCTCTGTCATTTATTGCAGAATGGATGTCCTGTATGAAGATGCCTGCGTGTCACAACAGTAAATGTGCGAGTGGAGTTGGAAGTTCTCGAATGTTTTGTCGTCCGAGATCGATGCTCCGCAATTGGTCTACTTGTAGGAAGTAGTCAACTAGTTTAGTAGACTCATCGTGTTTGTTACTCCAGAGACAACTCATCCTCTGAATCCCTCGCATCCCTCGTGACATTGGATGACGTTGTAATGTCCATGGTTCAGTGCCTCACATTGTGCATGTCATCCAGTTTCTTAAGGTGTCTGCAATTGCAGAACCCGGTAACTGTCTCCGGAATTGAAACAGCTAAGAGAAGATGCTTATGAAAAATGTCTGTGATGTGTTGAATACGACGTATGTTTGCACCAGTCAAAGAAGCAAAAGGCAGCAAGAAGTTCCATTTGGCCACGCCACGTGTACGAATGCACGTCACACGGTGCAAGAGAGTAAGTGCCGACTCCCAAAACAATTTTTCTTCTATGGGAGTTCAGGTACTTCGGTTGCGCTGGTGAATGAACAATGGAGCATTCGGGATATTATATTAAAAATATTGTTCAATTCTACAACATTAGAATTCTACAAAATAGGAAACTTTGATAGGTGAAGAAAAAATTTGGAGTATGCCCCGTTCAACTTAACAATTTTAATTCATAGCAAACAACTCATAGCACTAAACACCATACATTACACTAAAGAATAAAGGAAAAAGAAAAAAACATCAAAAAATAAATAATATAATTAGTAAAGAAGTTGACATATTTAAAAGATTAATCGGTTTCAAAATATAATAATAAATAATAATAATAATATATTTCCATCATCACATTTACAAAAGAAAATACAGTTTAAACTTTTAGGAATACTGACCAATATATCTCTCATTCCATTATATAATAGACTCCTAAACATCATATCTGCACATTCAAGTATAGAATTATCATCCACCTTAAACTCTTTGCGATAGTCTTATAGGCAGATATAAAAACAGCGCCTCCAAGATAACTCCTTTTTGCATAGTAATTTTAAGCTGTATCTCGAAAACGGTGCAACGTACAGGAATGCGACTTAGCAATCTAAACGCAGAATTAACTAACAAAAAGATATCTTCGAGGATTGGTCAACAATAAAAAAAGGATTCTTTCTTTTACAACGCCGACGTTTCGGCAAATTATTTTGCCTTCATCAGGGCTACAATGATCATATACAATTTACATTATATATAGTACATTTTGAAACGCAAATAATATATCGGTGGTTACTCCCTATCTATGACTCACCCCCTGAGTGTTAAGGGCATATCTCTCCTGTAGACTGATTGTGAACTTATGCGACATGGGAGGTGTCTTTATTCATTTCGACGTCTCCGAAAACTAAGGTTTCCAATCTAATATTGTGCTTATCACCTCCTTCTCATCCCATCATTAGAGGTACCAGGGTTGTCTTATCTCAACAGTGCTTGTTGTCAGATAGTTTGTCATCTGTTTACCAAGTTTGGTTGAAGTAACTCACGGCATCCTAGAGTTATGGTGGGTTATACAGTGGGTCGTAAACTTATAAATCCAAACTCCCATTTTACCCTGTTAGGGGTGGGTTTTGGTAAAATTGAACCATAACCAGATATTTTCACGGAAAATCACACTTATCTGTAAAATTTCAGCTCGATCGGTTTGCGGGAACTGGTTTAAAATGCAGTTGCAAGATTTAACCCAAACATACTAACTAACAGGTGAAGTTATATAAAAGCTTGTAAAAATGTGAATGGTAGGCAATGAATTGCAGTTTTAAAAGAGCACCGAAAATACAAGAGGTTATCCGTTGGTTGCTTCAACAGATTAATTTTTTCTCAGAATAACAAAACTCAGTTAACACATGAGTGTGTCTTGACGTTTTCCCCAGTTTCTGGATCAAATCTATCACAGTAACAGACGAAAATATGAAGAATGTGTTTACCCTCAATTGTGCAATAGATGAAATCGAAACAGAAAGTATGTAAATAGGAACTAAGTGATACTGTTTAATTTGCTTTCAGTTTCAAGACAGTT
This sequence comes from Laupala kohalensis, assembly GCA_002313205.1. Classification (NCBI taxonomy): domain Eukaryota; kingdom Metazoa; phylum Arthropoda; class Insecta; order Orthoptera; family Trigonidiidae; genus Laupala; species Laupala kohalensis. The sequence continues at coordinate 113,195 of NNCF01132116.1, forward strand.
ATACGTATCTTAATAACGCTTTCGCGTTTTGTTTCTGTTTGATGACTTGTATTGAGGATGTCTATTTGTAGAACTACTTTCTCTAGCCATTGTTTCTCTCGACTGTGAGTCATAGACACAGTGGCGATTGGAGACTTGCTTGTCTGTGTCAATAATGAGCTTTGTAAACAAAATCAGTTTTGTTAGCTTCGTATCTGTTATGGCAATCCGAAGGTCTACTCGCCTGCAAACACACTTCACTCCACCCGATATACAGCAATGACTCGTGGATTGCCCACTGCTAATTTTGCCAGGGGAAACCCATTTCTGTAGAAGTACGTCCTTAATATACATCAAAAGATAATTTTAATAAAAGTTAGACTTTTATTTTTATTTTACAGTGGTATTCTGTTAATAAGACCAAGAATATTCTGTTAATAAGACCGTGTCCTCCACGTGGTCATACACAGTTTGTACTGTTTTTTGACAATACATTTATTAAATTTATTAATATTAGTGTTTTTACGGTTTGTCTGTTATTCTGAATGATTTCGTTGCATTTTTATACATCATTCTCTTGTTGAATTATTAATTGTAAGACTTCGTGCGTGAACTAATTTGTATCATCGTCTTCATGAAGTTTACTTACTACAGTTATCCACAACATTTCCCATAGTGCGTCTCTCTAGATTTATGTTTATTGTACTGCTCTTCCAATGCTGTTGTGACATTTTCTTAAAGAAAAACAATTAAACAGTTTTCTCCCGCTCTATATAATTTTAGTTTCACGCATCATTACTTCATAAAAAACTATGTATCTTGTAATAGTTGCATTTTTATGTAATGCCTAGGAATATAGAATAAGAATTAAAAAAAACAGATTAATTGAAACATGTCAAAGAACTTCTAAATTGTTTATATCTAATTTATATATTTTGTTTATATTTTGAAAGTTGTTCTAAAAAAATTACTTCGTACTCTCAAACCACATGATTTAACTTTAGAACTGATACGAACTGACGCAATTTGTGAAGTTCTGTAAGTAAACACCTTAAAGTCGGGTGAGGGAGAAGCTCCAGCAAAATGACAAGAAGAGCATTGCTGAGGCGCCTCTGTAGTCACTTCTTCTCTCACGAAATATTGTTTCAACGAATCAAACGCTTCCAAACGAACCGATGGCCAACGACTTATGTTCAATGGCTTAACAAGGCGGGGTCGGAAGGGGCGATCCGCACTGTCCTCATCTGAGAGACCTGCAAATAATCCACTAAAAATAATAATGACCATGTTAATCGTAACTTAAATATACAGTAGACTCCCGGTTTTCGGAGTCTCGATTGTTGATGGAGTTGATATCGGCGTTGGCATATTTTTAATTCAAGTTTTTTATTGATTAGGAGTGTCTAAGCAATTCCTGTGTGAATCGCTGGTTCGTTGATAGGTTGCTGGCTTCGAGTGAATTAATGCAGTCGGACGTTTCTTTCAACATGGCAACCCGTTGAAGCTTTGATAAATATAAAGAAAACCTTGCGTTCAGGCAATGCACAAGAGTTTGGTTTGTATTAATTTTATTTTTGTTGGAATGGATTAAAACATAGTTTGAATATTTACGAAGAATCTACGTCACGTATACAAGTGGAACTTACTACAGCAGAGTTTTTAAAGCAGTCCACCCGATTTTCTAACATAAGAATTCTAGTAAAGTTCATTAGAATATGAAAAAAATATGTTGTATCCTTCAATTCCAGGAGAAATGTAAATTTAATTTTAAGATCAATGACATTCTAGGATATAAGTCAAAGGAATATCATATTATCGTAACACTTTGCAGCAAAAACCGTTATCGAAAATCGCTCCGAGGCGGTGAAGACAAATACGAACTTTCCTGAAACGTTAGAAGTTAACAGTTTCACTATGAAGAAAATTCGGTTTTCACTTAAAACGATATTTTTTTCCCTTTCAGTATACGAACGAGTTGAAATGTACTAGAATTGAGCGGAGTTTCACTCGAAGGAATTAAAAGGGCGTAAGAGGGGGATGAAAGAGTATTTCATTGCTCAGAGAAAAATCCTGATGGTATATTTGAATAAATTGAACGTGACGATATCAGATTCTCTGGCGATTATAGAGTAGAAATTAGCGAAAAACAAAGTACACGCAAAAGTTTAAATTGTTCTTCTGACATCATACCAGGTTTCATATCTAGGAGACTCTTAACAAATCTGGTGTATGTACTTTTATCAAATCTATGGACATTATTGCGTTTTAAATAACTGCTCACAGTCTCCTAAATGTTCCTCCTAATTTCATTACATAGAGACGCAGTATCTTGTCCAGTGTTTGTAATGCATTCTTATTTCTATACCCCCAGTGCATTACAAACATACCAACACCGTAATCAACGGAAGGGGGGGATTTTTGTTTAAAAATTATGGTTTTACAATACAAAGTTTTTATAAATATTATCTTTAAATAAAATGCAACGCATAAATAATTAACAATTACCTATTTGGTATTATTCATAAAAATAACAATTATTTAAAGTTATTAACATGGTGCTACTAATTTTATTAATATGGTCTTATTAATTTTATTATTCTGGTATTATTAATTACAATAACAATTATATTGTTAATCACAATAACAATTATAACTGATAACAATTATTAATCTGGTAACACTTTTACAAAGTATGCCATTTATCAACTTCAATTTTATCTGTCAAGAATTCAGGTCTAATGGGGGGGGGTGTTATTACCCCCTTAGCCCCCGCCCCATAGATCCGCCACAGCATACTCCCATTCTCCCAAACATTACTGCCATACATAATTATGTGTTCTGGTGCTCCTCTCTTGTATACTTCGCGTAATTCTTTGCACCCTATATTAAGTTTAGTAATTCCAACTCACAAACTGTAATAATTTCTTAACTTTCTCAAATTCATGACACCTAAACACCTAAATATTTTATTTCTCTCACGTTTTTGTTTTTTTCCTGAAATTTTGAAAACTGAGTTCTTTTTTATTTATTTCAACACCTTTCCAGCTCCTCCGTGGCTCAGATGGTAGCGTTCTAGCTCATCACCAAGTCATTCCGGGTCCAATTCCCGATGGGGCCAGAATTATTTTTTTTTAGCTTTTCACGTGAATATCCCAGTTTCTATAGCTGTGACTGAAAAGCGAACCCTCCTTCCACTAGTTACCTCCTCCTAGTATCAATAACTCAAATTATTACTAACAACTCCTACTAACCCCTCCATGTGGGCTAAGTGGTTGGTAAACCCAGCTAAGCGGCCCACATCCTAACAATAGCCTACCACTCTACTCCACCTTCTATCGCTCCATGTAGAGAAGCTTCAATAGGTCGCCACATTTCCCATTTACAAATACTACAATAAAAAAAAAACATTCCAAATATTTTTACCTTTGACATATTGTGAACCATTCTCGTTGCACCTATCGGTTCACTCGTAAAACTTTCTTCGTTTTCATTTATAATTTCTTAAGATTGTTTCCATCCACAAATAAGTTACGTCATCAGCATAACCAATTCACAAAATTTCTTCCTGATTAATTTAGTGTGTAGTAATACATCTATTAGAAAATTCCAAAATAATGGGCACACAGGATCTCTGGGTACACCCCTTATTTCTTATTTCCAACTATCTGTCGCGTGCTATCTACAAGTAAACTTTACTCTCTTGAAAGTAACTCACAAAGATATATTGAAGCTTACTAACCTGGCACTCAGTTATTTTTTTCATAATTTCGTCCCATTGAGCATTATTAAAAGTTCCTTTTTTCTCTCTGAAAATAGCTTCTCCATACTTCATCAATTTCATATCTTTACTTGGCAATTTTCCATACTTGCGGAAATTCTCCATGTCTCAAACAAAAGTCAACAAACTTTTAACATTGTTTTTCCGAAAATGTCTATTGAACATTTTAAACCCTCTATTCTTTTCACAAATTTATCACATTCCCTATGTCCTATATACCCACAGAATCAAACTTTAGAGACGTAGTTCGATTTCCCACCACCCTCCTGTCACAGGCATCCCCATCTGGAAAGGACGCGTACATATGATAATTATTATAATGGTAATATATTATCGTATGAATGTAATTTAATTACAGTTATCATAACATTACTTGGTCTCATTACCACGAGACCAACAGTTTTAGCATTTTATTATTTTTATTTCTTTATTAATAAGGATATGGATTCCAAGGAATACATAACTTGATTGATTGCATCGTGTAAATGAATAAACGTTTAAATGAGAAACTGAAACCCGATAACCAAAAACTAAAAGTTACAAATACTAAAATTAGGCTTCAAAAAGATGTAAACAAGTACCTATAAAAAGGTTCAACCTTGATTAAAATGATTAAAATCTGCGTTAAATGATTTAAAAAGTATGAAAACCAACATAACGTAATACCATGAAAGTCTGATTTAGTAACAATGGCATTATTTTTAACAAATACGTATAGTGGGAGGTTTCCACAGTCGTTTAAAGTTCGTGGATTCAGTGGCCTCCGACTATTCCTCTTAGTTAAATATGAAACTTTTGTTACTAAATCAGGGTTTTGACATTCATAATGTTACGTTGTAATGTTTGTCTTCATGCTTTTTAAATCTTTTAACAAAGGTTTTAATCATTTTTAACAAGATTTTACCTTTTTATTGATACTTATATCAGTTATTTTCAATATAATTTAAAATAGGATACTAATACCGGTTGTATTAAATATTTTTTAAGTGCCATGCCTTTCCCAACCCCATCTCCAGGGGTGTCATGCACCCCAAGTGGTATGATCTCTGACATCGGGAGTATGATTATTCATCTGAGAATCCCCAAAAACTATTGATGCGATAGGTCCTTTTCCGTAATTTTTACATGTTTCGCCATTTTCACCCCACTTTTAAGGGTTCCATGCACCCCAGACGATATAACTTAAAGATAACGACATTGGTTTATATGTATTCACCCCAGAAACTCTGAAATCCATGAATGTGACGCAAATAATTCCTTTGTAATTATTATTTTCTGTCAACCCTTACTCACCACCTTTTAAGGGTGCAAGGGATGTCATATTTCCACGAGTATTAAATTTAGACTTAAACGATATTAGTTATGTCACAGTTCATCTCAGCGACGCAGTAAATTGAATTTGTACGCGATATATGTAATTTACGATAATTTTTGCATGTCAACTCCTTCCCTAGGAGTGTATGGGAGTTCATCTTGAACTTATGTCAAGTTCATCTTGAAGTGTCATTTTGCTCTTCAGCGGTTCAAAATCATGGTCTCAACACTAATATCAGTTATTGTCGAATATTTTTACGTTTCGTCCCCTTCCCACCCTTTCCCAATGGGTGTATTTTCTCTCATGGACGGTGATCGTGGATATAAGTGAAAATGTGTATGTTGGTGTTCGTTAAAGTGGTATCAAAATGATATATTCAACACAAATATCGATCGTTTCTCATGTTTTTACGTCACCTTATTCCCAGCCCGTACTCCAATGATGGTAGAGGTGTACTATCAACCATGCGTATTGATTGTTCCCCGGCCTCTCAAATCTCTCCGTCCCAATTCCCTCACACAAGTCATGGTTAGGTGGAAGAGCAGACCGTATGGCCTGAACCTTGTCAAAAGATTTTATAAGAATACAAAAATAAAATAAAAAATTTGCATGGCACCAGGGGTGTCACTATTTATCTCAGCGGTTTCGAAAACTACGGTTACAAAATTGAAAACCGTGTTTCCCATTATTTTTTATTCCCACCCTCTATCTACAGGGTGATAGAGGAGTGACGGGGAGTGTATAATTACCCATGGGGACTAATCGTTGACCTAAGCAACAGTGGGTAAGGCACTATTCTTCTCAACGAACCTCAAAATCAAGTTTTCATTATTATATCGGTTGTTTTATATCAGTTTTGCACGTCATCACCTTCTTTCCCCTCCCCTTAGGATGCTAGGGATGTCTTAAACCCACAGTGTTTTTTACTTAAAGTCAGGCTAATTACAGTGTACCAAGATTGGTTAAAATTGCTCCAGGCGTTTTGGGGCTATGGCACACTAACACACATACACACCAGTAGATTTTTGTATAGAGAGATTATGAAATTTTTTGAAAAATTCAACCGCCATTTTGAGTTTATTCATATGTATTTTAGCATATGACACTCTCGCAATAAATACAAAACTATTTAAACCTGATTTATCAAAATTGGCCCATTAGGGCTCATCATCAAAATGATAGTCTAGTTTTATACCGATAAAACCCTGGTATAGTTGTTATCATTTTTTACCATTAATTAAAAGCTGTGTGTTCATTTCTCTCCATGTTAATACTACTAAAAAATGTAGTTGCCAAATTTTTTGAAGAAAACTTACGCATAATTTCATGTGAGTTATTCTTGATCACCAAAATAATTTTATGTTAATACATCGTGTTAAGTTTAATGATACATATATTGTATTGAGTTTGATATTACTCTAACGTTTTGTCTTAATGTATTTGAATGGTGCAAACGCACTAAGAACGGGTGTTTCGAAATTTAAAGAGGTGAAATGTGATTATTGATGAGATGCATTTTTCAATATATTACAAATTAATTAATACATCATGTTTTTATGTAAACATACTATTTTTGTTTACACTAAATTTTAATTAAGAGCAAACAATACAACAATAAAAAAACTTTGTGAAATTTGGCAAGGTCGGCTAGTATGTAAGTATGAGTACAATGATGTTGACGAGCCCTAAAGCCCCACCAAAAAAAAAAAAAAAAAAATNTAACCTCAAATGCGCAAGGCAGTACTTTCCAGTGACCTGGGGACCGCAAAGTTCTTTTACGTCCCGCGACTTATAGTACAATTTTCATCATATTTTCATCAAACATTGAGGGGGCACAACTTCCTGTTATGCTGAATTAATTGTCAGAATTAATTTTTAACGTGGCATGTCTGGTGAGGGAAAATAGAAAATTGTGGTCGGAATTACCATCATATATTACAACATGAAAACATTTTATTACAATATCACGTATTAATTTTTTTTTTTAATAAGAAAATATACTATTTAATTTTTCCAGCTTGAAATAGTAGAAATTTGTGGATGAGAACCAAAATATTACATTACAAATAATTGAATATTACCCCTTAGTTTTGTTCGTCAGGCAACATTTTGCCAAAGCCCACCCCGTGCAGGTCCGATCGATCGAAAGTGTACAAAAAATAGTCCGTGGAATAAGATGAGTTGGACAGCACGGGCTCAGTTGAGTAGAATTTCTGACTTATTTACATTAAATGCATCACCTGATTGAATGACAGTTTTTATTTAACATTCAGCTTGGACCACTTGTTTCAAAGCGTCATAAAATAATCAATTGGCTCACGTTCTTCTCAACTTACTCCATTAAATGGCATTATGACCTAAATAGACCAGGATCCAACAAAAAACGTTGGTCCGTGACACAGATAAGTTTGTTTTACGTGCTAGAAACGTTACAGTGTATAGATGTAATACGTTATAATACTCATACGAACGAAGCACGACAAATTCATCTGACCAAATTATACTAGTCAGGTTCGATTATCTAGATCATGCTTAAGCAATTCTATAAGCAACAATTTATTATATTTTACACGACAACATATGTTTTATATTCTATAATATGTTTATCATGTAATCTTAAACAAGACCGAACGATATATAAAAATAAGTTTCGATTCCGTTCTAGTAAGTAGTGCATGAGAAACAAGGTAGTTCAACTAGTTGCCACACAATGATGCCACACAAATCCGGTGAACCCTTTGGTTGGCTTTCACTTCTGGCGAAGATCTACATAAGCATTTATTGATTCGAAATAAAAAACATGCTTAAGCGAGTTTTTGGAAGAAAATATACAACATTGTTAGTAGGCCCCTACACGAAAGCGCAAGTTTTTTTTAAATGTTGGTTTAACGCAATTGAAATACAATGAAACATCTATGGTGAAAAATATTCATCATACACGTAGTAAAGGGCTATAATATTTTAATATTATGTTAGATTCCTCTTTGTAATTACAATCAATTTCGACCGTCTATCTGCAACTTAAAACTCAGTTCGCATCCCGAAGAGCGCTCTCCCAAGATAGCAATTACGCCTCCGTCACCACCGATGGGAGATGCGTCAGGTCCTCAGAAAGCACCGCTGACGCGTCCTCATGCCTCCTCATAGTCCCCAACTCCCGGATGGAAAGCGACCTCGGATCCGTCTGCTTATTCCCAACGATTACGAAACGCACGCATGGTATCCCTCGAGGAAGGTATTCCTCGTCTTTAAAGGTAATTCTACTCTCGGAGTATGGTAAGTTCTCGGAAAAAGAAATTTCTCTCTAACAAACATATGGGAGCATGAGACTTGCAAAATTTGAAGAGATTAAAGTTGTTTCTTCATTTTGATATGATAGCAAAGAAGCTCAAAGAGCTGAAAGTGAAATGAACCGAAAGAAATAATATGTACAATAAAGTAATATCTCACATCTATGCATGGCGAGCTTAAAAAATCGTCTTTGTCTTTCCTAATCCGTTGTCGACAGAACATTCGGATTTTAGAAACCCTATGTTGTAAAGGAGTGAGAGCATACGTTGAGTGAAGTAACCAGAGAGATTCATGGAGTTGGATTAGTTGGATGATACTGCAACCTACTTTGATAACTCTTTTAGTAAAGGCTCACTTTACTTTTCATTTCCAGTAATATAACCAGTCTCATTGAAGAACCAAAGAAGAAGGAGGGTGTTGCGATAAATAATAATTTCAATTTTAAATCACGTATACTGAATTTAAGAAAAGGTAATTATTTGTAAAATACTATGATGCACAACTTTTTACAGAAACTGATGTATTATAAGAATCAATTACTCTAGAGAGAAATTATTAAGCGCAAAATAAAGCTTTACGATTCAGATAAGACCTTTTGTAGGGTATGTCGAAATCTGCCCTGATACTTTTCTAGTAAATAAGGTGAATAACAATAAATATACAGATAAAATATTAATTACTGAATATTAAAATGAGTAACTTCAAGTAAATTTTCGTATGATGTTATAACATCACATTAATGCACAAGAATCCTTGAAGTATGGTCGAAAAGTGTAATTAAAATAATAGTATTTATTTAAGAAAAGATTAAGATTTTTCAAAAAATGGAAGTTTTCAGTTATCTTTAAAATTTTGATTGACATCAGAAGTTAAAACAATTCGTTAACATAACACATAAAAATAAGCTTTTACGATAAACTTGGTGGTGTGCTTTAATAATAAATTAATTATTATAGAAAGACTTTCCAAAAATACATTATGACTTCTAATACGAGTCTACAGAGAGGTAAGATTCTAATCACAAGGTCTGCTCTACCCTCTGACCACAAGCGAAAGTGGTTAATGAAAAAGTAATACAATGTGGGAGAGAATAAATGTAATAAATATTCATTAGTATTTCGAACATTATCTGTCACATTCTCTCTACAGAGGCAAGAGGTTTGGTGTTAATTTAGTACTACTTTTAATTTTATACTCGTCCTCTTTAAGTAGACGTAAATTTTACTTTAAATTACAATGTTTCGACAGCTATTACTCTGATAGATGATGAAAATATTCAGGAGTACTGGTAATAAAATAAAGAAATAAGATTAAATAGAGTCATTGGAAGAAGAAGAAAAAACAAATATTTATAGACACATGCATTTGATTATCAACTATATTAAACATTTCTGTATCTTATACTTTTTACATCAGTAAGTGATTATATGATATAACATGTTTGTATGGCACGAACTTCATGAACGAAGTCCCTACTGGTGGGTAACGATGGGTATTTCTAGAAAAAGTATAATATGATTTCAAAAAGAAATTTATATAGTAAAAAGTATAATATGATTTCAAAAAGAAATGTATATAGTAAAAAGTATAATATGATTTCAAAAAGAAACCTGGGAAATAAGATAAAAAGTACATAAGGTTCTTCGACGAGTGGTTTGTGAATTGCGTAGTCCCTCTACATTAAAATAACTGAGAACTGTTGGGTAGTAGGCAAATCTGAAAATGAATTTTTTGTCGGTATGCAAGAAGTTGACTTTAAAAAGAAATGACGTTCTGTAAGGAAGATGATGATTGAAGGGAAAATTATCCAAAGAATATATGAATAAGAAATCGATTTGGGAAGGAATGAGCCAGAAATTAAAATCGTGTGTATGTTTTATTATTATCTCACGCTATCTACATTCTTTACAAAAAAAATATTCTCTTAAATTGATGGTACACAACAAGATTAATCTACGCAAAGGTTTTCGAAAAAGCCAAGTTGTTGAAAACATGTTACATACAAAGCCAAATATTATAATTTAATAAATCTGATCCTGATTCGATGTAACCCAATAGATTGAAACGAAGTGTCGCATGATAACGAAAACCATTTCGACGGTAATTTGTTCTCTTTTCTATATTTTAAAGAAAAGAAATCGTCTGGTCATTTACGAATCCAAGTGAAGGCAGAAATACAAATGGAAAGACTTTGCAGAAATTATCATCTAGGATATTTTTCAATATTATATTTTTCGCATTGTAGATATGTATGTTTCCGAAACGTGGATCATTTACGACGTGGAAACTACAAACAGAAGGCTTTGATGTAGAAGTAAATTATAAGTTGGAAGCCCCGATCAAAATTATATTGAATTGAGTTGATTAGAAAGAAAAGTCGATGTCAAAATCTGTTTACCTCTGAGTAACTGGAAGAAAGGGAACGTCTTGAGACAACTTGGGGAATTTCACATGGTGTTGGATGATATTATCAGATGAAGAGAGGGTTTCAGGAGAAGTCAATGACACGAAGATTTTGGGAGAAAAGTGAAGAAGAACATGAACTGGAAGAAAGAAAGTCAATGGGAGAGAATGAGGGGAAGAAGAGGAAGATTACTAGAACGTAGACAGAAAAAGAAAATAAGAAAGAAAAATTGAAACAGAAGGCGACAGCGATTAACTGAGAAGCGTGGACTAGAATAGTTTAAGTTTTATTGTGATTTAAAATCCCAATAAAATGAAATAAAATAAATCAATAAAGAAGAGCGTAGTTTGAGTTCGCACGCTTGCTATGCCTCCCGCAGTGGCACGACGCTGAAGGACGCGGCCGCTGCGCATCACGTCCAACTTTTCCCACGCACGTAGAGAAGGAGGCGGTTCACTGGCGGTCGATCACCACTATGTTTAGCCACGCCTCCTCTCCCAAAACGCAATGCTTCACTCGAAGATTGTCAGTTACGACCCACAATGAAGGGAAAACAACTAAATATATGTTAATAAGTAAAAAAAAAGATAGTGACATTTGATTTACTTCCATGCCTCTCCCCGTTACTAGCAATTGACATTCCGAGAGGCGGAGTAATGTCCTGCTATCGGGTATCTCTTTTCCTCGATTACCTATTGTTTCTTGGCATTTTCTATCATTTCAGTTCAGCTACTCGCTATTCATTTGTTTTCCCATCAATGTTCAACACATTTCCTCTCTGACCGCATCAATCATCGTAATTTGACGAGCAAAGGAAACGAGACAAATTTCATTTTGGGATACATTATTCTATAGCGTTTTCCTCAGTACGGCGACAGCCTACTCGGGAACAGCTAATAGTACATAAGTCCAATCATTCTCAAAGAGATAAGTGCTCAGTCGTTTTTACAAGCTTTTATTTAACTTCACTAGTTAGTTCAAATGGTTGGGCGAAATCTTGCAAACTGAATTTTAAACCAGTTCCACTAAACCGATTGAACTCAAATTTGGCACACACACAAAAACCATCTAACAATGTAATATTATGATATTTATTTCCAATAAAAACTTTTAAAAAGGTTTTTTCTTTATAACAATTTTATTCCGAGATAACTCGCGGCAAATTATTTCCGGGAAGCTTCCCCTGAAATACAATGTCTCTTTCATACAAGTATGTTTAACGCATTATATAACCTACGTTTATCGTTTTAACTTTTTATCTTATCATTACGATCATTTCTCAAAAGGTGTTTATACTATCGGAAGGTTTATCTAACGGATACTATATCGTTTATGCTATTTATTTATATTAATACAAGTTTGTGTTATATCACAAGATATTTTGAGTATTACAAATGAAGAAGCAAGATTAATTATTATGACAAAGAATAAACAAATTCTAACACGAAAATTTTATTTTAGTATTATTTTAGCTTTTATTTAAACGATGTACTAAAACGAATAAAATAAGTTAAGGTTTTTATTAAGGTAATGCAACGTCAAATGTTAATGCCTCCATACATATTTCACATTAGTGGATCCTAATAAATATAAACGTACTTATTATATTTATCACTAAAAATGATGAATTATTTGTTTTCAAAAAGCTTGTTGCACGAATCGTAAATAAAATACATTCTTCGGAAAGTACTTACTTACCAATCCATCTCTGTCCAATGAAATTAATTGGTATCCACTTTTTTGAACATTTCGCGAGACAAGCTTTTTGAAAACAAATAATTCATCATAGAATATTTCATCATCTTCAACGATAACGATAGTAAATACGTCTTTTTTATTAGGATGCACTAATGTGCAATATGTAGCATGTGAAGAATTAGCATTTGGCATTGCATTACTTTAATAAAAATCTTAACTTATGTTGTTAGTTTTAGTACATCGCTTAAATAAAAGCTTGTTTTTAAAAAGGTTTCTTTTTTTCTGCTAATAACTTCACACTACGAATTACTTGATCATACTACTGATTATTGTATTTACACCATTCATTGACAGTAGATCTTTTTGAAGTTTTACACATTTATTTATCATATGCCTTATTTACACTACAATTTAATATTACATTGATTTATCCACTCAAGTGCGGATGGAGTAGCTATTAAAAAGTCAACAATATCTCCTACGTAGAGACGTTGAGGGCACTCAGTCACAATGTGCTGTATGGTCTGTCGATCCGCACCACAATCACATGACGATGATTGTATTTTTCCCCACTTGAACAGAAGGACAGTATATCTATCATGTTTGGTCCTCACTCGGTTTAACGCCGTCCAAGTCCTTCGTGGAAGCTCAAATCCAGGGGTCTTCTTCTTTGTGTCCAAGAAGTCGCGAAGAGCAGGGGTTGTTTCTTCTTTCCATTTCTGAGTCCACATTGTTGCAATGTGGAAGTTCTCTCGTTCCAGATGTTGGACTGTTGCTACAGGAGGGTTTCGTGATTTGAGCCTTCTGTTCCCTGTGGCAATAAGGGTGTCCTTGTGTACTGGAAGACTAGGGTCAACGTTGATGATTCTATGAACCAAAGCAACCTGTCGGTGAAGATTAGCAGGGGCTACGTGGCTAAGGGCTGGGAGCCAGTACATTGGTGTAAATTTAATAGTTCCTGAGATCAGTCTCATGGTATTGTTCAATTTTGCATCTACTTTACCTTCATGTGAACTGTTCAGTCAAACAGGCGCACCATATTCAGCTGCCGAGTACGCCAGGCTTAAGGAAGAGCATCTAAGGGTGTCTGCAGGGGCTCTCCATGTAGATCCACACAGCTTCTGAATGATGTTATTCCTGGTTTTTAGTTTACCAGTGAGATGTTTCAGATGTTTGTAAGACAGAATTCTGTCCACAGTGATTCCCAGGTACGTCGGTGTCTGATTATTACGAAGAAGGGTACCATTAAAATGTACTTTTAAATTCTTGTTTGCAAGTCGGTTGTTCAAATGGAAGCATGTTGTCTGCGTCTTGGAGAAGTTAGGTCTGAGTCGCCACATGGAGAAATAATCGTCGAGGCACGAGAGGTCTTCTGATAGGGCCTCTTCAGTTTGTTCCATTGACTGGTGTTGGATTGCTAAGGAGAGGTCTTCAGCATACATGAACTTCTGGACTTTTGTTTCAGGTAAGTCTGATGTGTATAAGTTGAAAAAAAGAGGAGCAAGAACTGAACCTTGTGGGAGGCCATTATCCAATTTTCTTGGGGCTGATGTCGTTGCCCAGTACGGCTTGGAATATTCTGTGGCTTATGTCGGGGAAGATTTCTTTGGTTGCTTCGCAAGCCTCTGCATGTAGGCTTGCTTTGCAGTAAGATTTCCTCCTCTCCAAAATAAATACTCAACGGTGGTTCAATTAGAACAATGTTTATTACATTAAACTGGTCGTCGTAAAGTCAACAAGGAATAGCACGAGACGACGAACGACAGGCGTTGAAAGTTCAATGTGAATTTGTGGCGAACGACAGGCGTTGAAAGTTCAATGTGAATTCGTGCCTCGTTCGTGTAACTCACAACTGACTTCAGGTGAGTCGGTGATCGAAGGTGTCGTACTGTGTCCTGGGATCGTAGAGTAGGTCCCACGACCGACGAATTCTGCGTGCTGATGATCCAGGTTCTTGGACATAGGATACTTCAGCGGAGCTGGGCTTCTCGTTAGAGGTTGCGACGTGACCTTGAGGAAAAATCGTCAGCGTAATAATAACTTGGAGTTATTTCGCAGAGCTGGGCTCCTTGTAGAGGTAATCGGATATCGACGTGCTCTGTTCAAGGGTTTTCCAGCGTAATCTGCTGGGGTTCTGTTTTAGGCTATCGGGCGGCGATGCTACTTCGACCACGGTTCCCAGCGTAAACTCAAGTAATCAAAGTTCGTTGCTACGGTAGGGGCGTAACACTATGTCGAGGTTCGTTTATTGAGAGATAAACGAAGGGCGTCTTGGCTGCACGCGGCACGCGTGTGTATCAAGGAGAGTCTTCCATTATTTATAATATTAGGATTCTTTGGCATCGTATGTTGAGACTCTCTTGTACGAAAAGTGATATCATCTTGGAAATCAGTTAACAACATGGCTATCATGTAACTTTTGTATGTTCGGTCACATGGGGGAGATTCATCAATACGTATTAGGTATGTATTTCTCTGTATATGTAGGAATGTGTTCCTACACTTACTATGTTATTCACAAGATTGACAACTGTTTTGCACTGGAGTGTACGAAGAAGTTTGTAGATTAGTCCTTGTCTCCATACTGTGTCAGCCGCGGCTGCAAGTTCTACAAGCAATGCTGAGGTTTTCAAGCCTTTTTGGAACCCTTGCAATGTGAGTGGTCAGGACAAGAATTTGGTCAGTGCAGCTACTCTGAGGTCTGAAGCCAGCTTGCTCCACGGGAACTTGTTGTAGAACTTTATGCCCTATTCTGTTATGCAGGAACATTTCAAGGAATTTGTAACATTCGCTTAGCAGCGCGATTGGGCGGTAGCTTTCTGGAGAGTTAATAGGTTTCCTAGGTTTCAAGATGGCAATAATCTTTGCTCTTTTCAATTCTGATGGAAGTTTGCCTGTGAGTTGAATATCTGGAAAAAACTGTGCCAACCAATTTTTGGTATTCTTTCCACAGTGGGGTAAGAATTCTGGATGAATGCCATCAAATCCAGGGGATTTACCGGTCTTAACATCTTTATGGTCAATATCTTCATGGTAAAAGATGAAGCAAAGGAGGAGGCAGTTGGAGCTGTCTTCTTTAGTCGTTTTAGATTGTTCTTGATCATTCCTGTGTGATCTATGTCAATTGGTACTCTTGAAGCGGACAGAACGTGAGAGGCGACTTGATTGGCAGTAATTGCAGGTCGTTGATGCACTGCTGGAGCACTTGATCCTAGTTTTCGTAAGAGACTCCATGCTTTACGACTGAATTGTCTGAAGTCAATGTTTTCCATTGTCACATTCCATTTCTTCCTTCTCCCGTCTAGACTCTGAAATAATTTGGAGCCTGCTTCTGAACCCCCGCTTTCAAGAAACTCCTTGTAATGCGTATCTGTTTCAGGACTTCATCCAGGAATGCATTCCTTTCGTTATCTTCTTGGAATGTACTTTCTTGCTGTTGAAAGTATTGCACCAACGAATCTCCTGTAGTTGGAATTTACTGGAGGAATTCATATGATGACCTTATCACGTTCAGTAGACAAAGATTTCCAGTCTGCCTTAAAAAAGTTCCAACGAGGTTCCGGAAACGATGTTAATAAAGGAATCTGCGTACGAGTTAAAGGGAGGATTGGAGTACGTTGAGTGTGAGGAAAGTTGGGGAGAACTTTTCTTGTATATGGAGCAGGAGTTTGTTGTCATCTTCTGTTACAAAGCAGAGGTCAGGATTATAATCCCTTTTCCAAGCAGCAGATTTGAAAGACCCTTTATCCTTAGCGTCGAAAACTAGATGTATATTGTGTTCATCCGCCCATTCAACAAGACTTTCACCACATGTATCATTATTTTCATATTTCCAAAAGGCTGTTGAAATCTCCTTCATAGATAGCAGGGTGCCTGTGCACATTCAAAACTGAGTCAGGCCAAGGATTTATAGGTGGTTTATAGATGTTTGTAATTCTGATATTGGTAACATCAGTAGAGTCTATTTGTATATTATCATTGGCAGACGCTTCAACAAGTTTGTAGTTTTGTACTGCATCTCGAATATATGTGGCTAATGCGTATGCGTGATGATACACTGCGCCAATACACTTATATCCTAAGATTTTTCCCCAAGTGCGTTGTTGGCTCTCATCTGCATTATGTGTTTCCTGGAGCAGAACAACATCCACTGATTGTTGTCTAAGAATTTTTGAGAGGAGTTGACAATTTGATGAAATAATACCCTCAACATTCATTTGGAGAATACGAAGTGTTGGACCCACATGTCTGGTTTGGAAATTCTTAAAAGAACTGTTGGAAGTCATTGTCATTTTGTAGTGTAATTGCCAGGAGATCGCCAAGTGTAGTCTGGCTGTCAAATGCTGATTCAGTTCAGTACTGGAATTCGATTCCAAGTACCTTAGCAGGGGCACCACGTACAGGGATCAGCTCACCCCCAGTTTTACACAATCTAGGGCATATAAATGAACAAATACCACTGGTTGATATAATTTAATCTAGGACATTTTCAATCTCTTGATAAACGTTGGTATAGCCTGCGTAAAGCAACATCTCGCTTGTCGTCAAGCAATGAGTATGTTGTTAATAAACAATAAGAATAATTGCGGGCCAAGATGAGTACCCTAGACAACTCCTGATCCGGTGTTATATCAATTAGATGTTGTATCGTTGATATATGGATACTGTTTTCTCAGCGAGATAGTTACACAGTCAGTTCCTATTGGTGTATTTAGAAGCTCCAACTTTTAAAAAAGAATGTCAACAAGGTCAAAGGCTTTAAAAAATTATAAATCTTTTACGTGTTATGAATTTAATAAAAGTCTAGAACTTATAACTTTCCCCCTCTGTTAAACAATTTTGACTTTTCTCGTCATCATTTAGGACTTTTCCTTCGTTTATTTCTCTAATAAAATGAACTAAGATCTTTACGGAGTTACTTTTACTTTCAATATTTACAACTTTATCAACAAAAAAATCTGCTCCTAACTCGATTCGCTCAAACTTTTCCTCCACTCCGCCAATACTACTAACGAATTCGGAAATGTTTAACTCTGTTTCAATAACGATTTCTTCTGACTGGTTATTGTTAATTTTAGTGCCATCAACAATTTCAATAATTTCTGACTCTATTTCGAATACGACTTCTCGTAACTGATCGTTCATTAATTTGTTCTTTTTTGAATGCTTCGACATCCTCACGAACTGATTCAACCTGCTTTTCTAATTTCTCACTTTGAATGGCTACTTGTTCCTGAATATTCTTTTCTAATTCTGAATTACGAGTCATGGCTTCAGAACTTTCCGTCTTAACCTCGCTAATGAGTTTTTTATTCGACTTTCCTACAAAATTCCTCACTTCTGAAATTTCGGTTCTAACCTGTTCATGCTTTTCCTCTAATAGTTCATTTACTTTTTCTATCTTTGAGTCAGTTTTGAGTTCCAACTCGTCTACTCTTACCAAATGTTGGTTAAATTTTGTTTCAAAATTAACCTCTCTTTCTTTCATTTCAGTTTTGAACTCTTCGAATCGACTCTTCATCTTTTCAAATTTATTCTTTAAATTTAATTCTGATTTTTCAAATTTATTGTTAAAATCATTTCTCAGAGCTTCCGCATTTAATTCTAATTTTTCATTCATTTGCCGTAGGAACGCCATCACTCCTTTTAATTCTGTTTGTTCCCCCTGCTTTACCTGGATGACCTGTTCTACTTTATTTTCCGGGTCTTTTGTCGGCTCTTTCCTATCACTTTCACCGCTAGACCCTTCGCTCGACTGCCTCTCGGCAAGCCCCGCGCTCCCCTCGACCTCACTATCGGAACAATTCGGGAACGCGTCTTTCCTACTATCTATAAATCCGCTCTCCTCTTGCGATGTTTTATCAGCCTCCCCTATCTCCCACACTAGTTTGCGTTGATCAGTCATCTTGGTAATTGCAACTTAATTACTAACACAAATAACACTTATTAATGAATTTAATTTGTCACCGCGTTATGGTCTTCCCTTCTCGCTTTTTAACAAAGCTACTCAAGGCTAAATTCTAATTGTTACTACTTTAATTAAGCCATTTAGCCCCACGTTGGGCAAGCCAAATTGTGGCGGAACGAATCTTTTACGTGTTATGAATTTAATAAAAGTCTAGAACTTATAACTTTGATCTTTAAGGCGCTTAAGGATCTTTAAGGCTAATTAATCTCAGGGTTCCACAAATTTCTAGGGTTCGCATTTTTTTATGAACGGAAAGACCATACTAGGGTTCCACTGCAGGAAAACGCTATTGACAAATTGAAATCCATTAAATTTAATTAACATGAATCACATACAACAAAAAAACCTTCATGCTATCCCCGAAAAGAAACACACATAACTGGTAACCCATGTAAACATGAAATACACTAGTATTTCTGCCGAATTCGGCTTCTCAACGACAAACATAAATTTTAAACAAATTGAACATCTTGAATAAACATTAAGATAATATCTCCTTTGACAAATAAAACAAACACTGAATTTACAATAATTCTTGCTTCTTGAAATGCAATTACATTGATATTGTATTTAAAATATATAATTAAGTGTAGTTTTTTCTTGCTAATTGGGCCTTCTTCATTAATCATAAAGTCCAAAGTTCCGAGTCCCTCTGAACAATAAGACCCGCACTCGTCTACCCGCAATAGCGCATGTCGATATGTGTCGGATGCCACCAACAATCGTAAAATACCTCAACCTGATGACCAATCAAGCAGTGCAGTGTTGAGTGGATGGTGCGTCAACCGCACGGGAAGCCGGCCTGGCCTCGACCTCAGAACGACTTCCGGTTAATGAAGTCACTAGCGCCAGCAAACCTGGTGGTGCCTTCATCCCGCAAGCTATGCTGCCTGGATGCCCTCAGGGACGGCGTGGACCCAAACCATCATGGTTCAATTTCAAAGGCGGTCCCTGGATTCTCGGAAGCGCCCGCCGAATGGACATATTTTTCGTACGAGTTTTGTCGCGTCTCGGATTTAGAATTTGCTGCCGAAATTGCTAGCCAAAGACTGATNTCGAAAATCTCATCGGACATCATGAGCTAATCAGATAACTTCGAAAATAAGACTGAGTCGTGGCTCTGCTCACAAAAAAATCTACAAGTCTTCACTTCGCGCAAAAAAATCCCGTGTCTCTGGTCTCGTCTCTCTGATTTCGTCTCTCTGATCTGATACAACAAGGCTCAAGATACAAGAAGCAGACTGCATTTCATTTGCCATTCCTTAAATGGACTTCATCCCTTCCTACACCTCTTTTTCCACTTCCAAGATCTCTCAAGTTTGAACTTCCCGTGACGAAAAACTTCCAATGCCACAACTGTTCCCCCTCCTGTGCCTAAATTCTGATTGGGAATTTTGCGTAATTTTGAACTATTTCCAACCGCTCTTTTTCAACGTATTTTNCTATTTCCAACCGCTCTTTTTCAACGTTTTTTTTTCTTCTGACAAGTCACCACTTGCTTCTTCCCCCCTGTGTCCTTGGTTATACGGCCGGGACGGGTCGTTTTACCCACACCCTCGCTTACTTGCCATTTCTAAGCGGCCATAAATTTTCTCTTCGACAAAGAGCTCATCGTGAGCCAGATGTGAATGTTTCCTTCGTCAAATCTCAACGATGGACTTTTCAATAGTTAGAGAGTAGGAAGACTTTCCTCCCCCGCTCCATCGCTAGTTCTTCGAATTTAAAACGCCCGAACGAGGATGATTTCTTCATTTTAATTACCAAATTATTCAAATCTCACAATATAGACCATTCTGCTTCCTATTTTTAAAGGATTTTTCAAATATAATCTACAAGTTGTAACATATTAGAGTCTACTGATTGCCGGGTAATGTTGATTGAAGGTAATTAATGATTCAGTTAAATTGGAAAGTTTTGCGTACTTAATTGGATCAAGAATTTTTGATATACTAATAATAGCTATAGAACGATAATTACTAATATCCTATCGATTACCTTGTTTATACATAAGAGTTACTTATACTGATTTCCAAAGATGGACATAGTTGCTATTCTATAGAATAGTTAAAAATAAAATTAAGGGGTTCAGTAAAAAGTATTTGCAGCTTTTTATTTATAATGCTGGAACACCATCTGGACTAGCTTTAAAAGATTGCTTTAAATTAGAAATCACCTCTGAAATATCGTTTGTCGAGATTTGGGTAACCGACCCATAAGTTGCAATACTTGGGGAATTATTGAAATTTTTAAAAATCCTTTCATTGTTTATAGACTATGATGAATTATTACTATAGGTACTATATAATTGCTTGGCAAACAGGTACGTAGAGCTTGGTAATGAGTCGACTCTTTTAGATAATTAATACATATTTGACGGATATCCCCTATAGTTTTTCTTATCGTAAATTAATTTGATACCAGACTTGATATTTTTCTCAACGTTGTGTAAATATTTATAGTAGGATTGATCCGCTTTTAGATTGCGTTGCATTCTTTATTTATTGAATTGAATGTAAAGTTTAAAAGAGAGTTACCTTTTGATTTAGATGGATTTTCTTTCTGTAATTTAAGAGCTGGCCTGTATAATTTGTGTGTTGATTTTTTCTAAATGAGTAATGAGATTAATTTTCCAGAGTACTAAGTAGGATAACTTGGAAACTTAGTTAATTTAATTGCTGCATTTTCTTTTATGATATTAAACAAAAATGAAAAGAATTTACAACACCTTTGCAATATTACCCTAAAAAAATCATCCAAATTAACCTAATTAAGTTCATTGTTGACTATGTTGACATCAACATTTTGAAAATCATGTGCAACAAAATTCTAGGTTACAGAGTTACTATTTCTGATGGCATTAGAATACATGACATTATTACTAACTAAAGATAATACTTGATGAGCTGGGTCAAGATTTACTTAGTGATCTGATAAACCAACATATAAATTTTTGTCAGAAAAAACATATGTCTGAAATATTATTTTCATAATTTGTAGAATTAGATTGCTTTAGTTATATTTAGTAAAAGCATTATTAATATTATAGTAATGGTCTTTGATTAATGTTGTACATTTGTCCCTGAAAAAAACTTGAGGTAATATTTTCCGGTGTTGGCCAAACGACTCCAGGTAGATTATAGTTACCAATTAGGATCACTGAATAGTTTTAATGAGGTGTTCTCAATGTCTTAAACGACTGATATCTTTATAAAATACAATTTGAGATGTTGGTGGAATGTACATCAATAATAGTAGCAAGGTCATGTTCGTATACAAATAAATGTTCAAAAATATTATAATCACAATCAATAATATCACATGTGCTACATGTATGAGAGTTTTTACTGCAATAAACACTCCACACCCTCGTGTGTCATAGTTTCGTACAACCCGAAAGTAATGGCCTTGAAAACCTAATTCGGAGACACCTACTTCCTTATTGAGCCACGATTCACTTAACACTAGGATATCATATTCCAAGACGTAATATAGGAAATGTTGATCTGACTCTATCTAGTTTACCTCTGAAACTTCTCATGTTTAATTAAAAATATTGAAGTTCTTTTTGTAAAAGTGGTACAATGTTTTGACCTAGGGTACTTTGAGATAAATTATAACTTAAACTTGATGAGTTCATAAAGATACATCTGCAGTTCTGGAACTTGTTCTAACAGTTACATTTACAATAGTAGGAATGTTGTTACGATTTGCCTTATGGACAATTTTTTTTCACAGTTTTTTTCTCGATCAAGTAACTCTTAGCGAAATATTGATCTCGTTGACGCTCAGTCTTATCGATGTTGGATTTGACAGATATTTTGGACCTGCTTCTTATTATAGCATGCACATCACATTTGTTGTTCAGCATAGCCTTTATCGGTCGAATTTTATTAGCTTCCCGAGCTCCAATTCTAAAACACGATATGTTAACACAGTTGATAATTGAACCATAAATCTATACACTTATCATTGTTAAGTCACCAGTGCTAGTGTCATTATTGTTTTCCGGTATATTGAAGATAATAATATTTCTATATTTATCAACACTTTATTCGACTTCACAAATAATAATACAAATAAAGATAATTTTAATAAATATGAAAATGCTGATATTTATATGGTCAAAATGTTCAAGACATGTGAATTTTCCTTTATTGATGACAAGAGTGAATCGTTATAACTAAACAAATTGCTTCCTTGTACTACAATCACTTCATCGAAGCGGGGAAATGTAAAGTTGTACACGTGGAATCTTCTGACACTTATTTGAAATTGTTTATATTCAGTTGCTCGCTATTGCTTGTTTCAGTAACCTTTGATGGACTGGAAGTTGATGAAACAACACGAGACTGAGGTTCAAGTTACTTGTCCAGAAATACTGTCAATCAGGTATTTGACCTATATATTTTAAGTTCATTTTTGACAAGAAAAATACATCTCATAGATAGCATTAATGCATTGCTGATGAGACGCTCGATGCAATCGTACTCACGTTGTTGGAGAGATACCCTCTGCGTTTTTCATTATAGACATCGAAGTTTATCTAGAACAAAATTCAAAGCTGAAGCCAATACAGGTGAATTTGCAAAGGAGCATCTCCAAATGGAGTCTGGGGGTAAAACCTCCGGACGAGCGAAGAGAGATTCCCATTGCTGCGTTTTTCATAATATACACTTGTGGTATCACTGGAGCAAAGCCCATTGTGTTGAGGAAATCCCTAATCGAGCTTGCTGTGGCGCAGCCCCAAATGGGGTCACTGGGCGACACCCAAAGCGAGCGCATCGAGTGATTGTAATAAACATCCTACTATCTAAAGGTTGTAAAAATAGTTCGAAATTTCATCAATGGATAGCACTGGACACATCAAAACATTTACTTGACTTCGGCCAGAACTCACGGTTACCTTCACTACTTTTAGCTTGTTTTGAATGGGGCGGTGATGGAAGATGAGATTTGGCAGGGGAATTGCAAGGATCCGAATGCCTGATGCTCATCCTCGTGGCGTGTAATACAAAAATGACATGAGGTGAATGATAATGAATGAATGTTGTAGTGGAATGAAAGGCAGAGGAAACGGGAATACCTCGAGGAAACGTGCCACGAACCCCGCGAATCCTTCTTGAATCAGGGTTTAAACCAGCGTCACGAGATGTAGATCGCAAGTGCGTTAGGCACTAATTACGGGTTACCCTGGTTATAACTTATATGGCCATTCAATTTCTACCATTTGAAAGAGGTCTAGGATAAATCAACGTTACTGTTCCGTGTGAATGACGATTGTTTATTGAGAAATTTATGGAAAACAATGTCTTTTATGTCATTCAACTGTTATGGCTCTCGATGTTCGAAACAAATGAACCGCTCACGTTCAATTTTGTAAATCATTTTCTACGGTCCCTTGAGAGATATCTGCTGACCATTTTTGTCGACAGACGATTTTCCCTTATTGTATGAATGTTCTGGTCTAATTATAGATTACTATTTAAACTAGTTTTTTAACAACGTTTTACAAGCGACACTTTAATTATTACCACTGTGTACAAATAAGTTGAGATACACTCCTCTTTTTATCGTACTGATTAAATCATTTAATAACGAATTTGACAATGAATGAGATTTAAAATATTACTCAGCAAATAGTACTTTAAGTACATACCAATACAAGAGCAACCCGTGGAGTCAATTCTGTAATAAGGGAAAATGTAATTTTGTTTTCATATCAAGTTCTCTTTATTTTAAAGTTATAAACACTGCGATTCATACATTGTACGGTAAGCAGAGGCTACTAAATACTAAATGATTGAAATATACCCATTCGTGTAATTGACACGATTACGAAGAGATAAACAAACATAAAACCAGACGAAAAATGAATATATGGAACTCTATAATTATGTATGTACAATAACTATAACGAATATTTCTGCAAAAAATATTCACATATTTTTAATACTTTTCTATAACACAGCGTTGCCATGGGAAAAATGGAAGATCACATAATTCCTTCTCCTTAGTCTTCCGTGTTTTTAAAACAACCAGCAAATAATTTGAGTCATTTGAACCTGTAAAATCTCTCAGTAACATCATATTTTGAGCTCTTAATGTCATCATTGCAAATGCTGTTTCAAGGAGTGACACTAATAACTTCAACCAGAGGGTGTCACTTAAAAATACAAGGAAACGATGTCGTGGTTTACAATATGTTAAAGACAAATTCTAAAAGTATGAGAGTCACACGGCATATGAGGAATCATTATGTTTTCTAGAGATAAATATCGTTTGCATATAGTTTTGAAGATAAGTCGTTTAGATTTATTTCAACTTGCAATTAGTCCAACAGGAAAAGGAAAATCTCTCTATTATCTTGAAACTAATTTATATTCCGCTATGTTGTAGCTTGCTCACCGGATATACACATGTTTGCATCTTTGTTTTTATCTTGGAATCTAGGGCGCCCCACTTCCTGATTTCAGTTTTACTCGAGAGTCGTGGTCATAATTTTTATTTCATTATTACTCTTGACTGTGCCCAATGGAGGTCACAGAAATGAGGTACATTCTTATCTCTACGGCATTTTCCCGAGGACTGTCAGTAGGTTTCAGAAAATTTTAATTGTCGAATGGCGCAGAAGATTCACTACGTGATGAAGCAGGATTTTGGGTTGGTGATGGGACAGAAGGAGCACAGATGGGACAGAAGGAGTTATCTTATTTCTAAAAGATAACTTTTCAGAAATAACCATTATGCTTAAGAAAGTTGCCAGAAATGAAATGAAGTATCATTACAAAGCATTACAAAGCTTTGGAAGTATCGTATCACATTTAAAATATGTGTTATTTCTGTTGTCGCATAGGATTACGAGACCGGTGTCAACGGTGTATCTAGACTGGTAGTTGCCACGTCAATTGTCAAAGTCTCTCTTGAATTATTAGTATATATACATTATCACTAAAGATGTTTGTTGAAGAAACGAAATCCTTTCTGGGAATATTATAAAATGAACTTTATTTGAAAGCAGCGCTGTACAACTGGCGATCCAACATTTTTTATGGCCCGCGAGTTATTATAGATTTTACATAAAAGTTTTTACCAAACGCAGGGGAGCAAAATTTTCTTTCATACGTCTACACTGTCAGGATTAGTATTTTACGTGGCCTGTGCGGTGAGAGAAAATAGAAAATTGTATTCGGAATTACCCTGTTATACAATTAACCTGTCATACATATAAAACATTTTATTATATATTACATATTAAATATTAAAATACTTTTGAAAAATAAAAAAATGTACTATTCAATTTTTCCTGCTTAAAATAGTATAAATTTGTTGATAGGAGTCAAAATATCGTACTATTTATCAATTTACAAATAAATAAATATGATCCATTAGCTTTTTTTTGTCGGTTAATATTTTTGTAAAATCCCATCCTGGGCCGGCTTGATCGATCAAAAGTATTGAAAATGGCCCGCGAAGTTGGACAGCGCTGCTTTAAATTATGAGTTTTTGCAAGAGTTCCTGAATCTTGTCTGCAATCCGGCATCAGTTGTGAGCATCGTTCTCTTCTAGCGTCACTTCTATTTTTCTTCGTGATTAATACCTTACTCTCATATTTGGAAACCGGGGACCGAACACGTCTCACAAAGCATATATTTTCACGAGAACACTACATTGTGTTAGAGGCATTAGTTTTTTGTTTGCGGAGGAAGTTGATAAAAACTAATATCGAAAAAAATGGACTAACTGGAAAACTTGGTTGAATTAATGGATATATTTCACATTATTTTCAATTAATTTATTTCTTTTCAGCCAGCAGGATATTGGAATACGTTAAGTACAAGATATTATCTATTACAAGATTCTTATTTTATGTTGATACATATCCCTATTTCAAACATCGTGTTGCCACATAGTGTTGTATTTTGAAGTCGGTGTTTTTCCGCTTGCATCTTGTAAAACTTGATTCGGCAGCCGAATGTTCTTCCTCACAACGAACTAGATTAATGGATTGAAAAAAATATTTGGAAAAGTGCGGAGAAGGTTGTATTTTGAAGTACTTCATAATAATAATAATGATAAAAAATACTATCTGTATTCAACTGCAAAAATAATATATTTTCCACCTTTCCTGCAGCATGAAGGTGCCGCAATGTATTTTAGGTACTAGGTGCTTCGTCAAAAATAAAAAATCATGACTGATGAGAAAGTATTTTACTAACATTAATAAAATCTAGGAAATACACTCCATAAAATAAAATTACAATTGGTTAAATATTTCTTTAAATTTCATGGCAACTTAAATATCTTTTAAAGATTTCTAATTTTTCTATTACATGATACAATTTATAGAGCTCTGGATTAAAGCAGTTGTTCGTACTCTGTAGTTCGTTGCAAGAGAGTGTGAAAAGTTGTGATGTTGGTGATATGTATACAATAGTATGTGTGGTACGGCGGTGGCAGTCCAATGAATGATTAATATAGAATATATAGCCTTGATGAAGAAAAAAATAATTATTTGGATACGTTGGCTCAAGAAAAGAAACACAGTTCTCTGATGCTCATTCAATGATACTTTCATAATATTTCCATAAATAATCTAGCAAATATTTCCGTAACAATGCATTTAAAAAGTTTTTCTAGACCTCCATAAATGGTTTATTGGTTTGTGGGTGCTTAAGATTTTTACGATTACGCCATAAAAGCTCAACTATCCCTTTCAGAATTAAAGACCAGCAAATGTAAAGATGATGTATATAATTTTAAACTTCAGATGTAAATACATATAAATGGTCTCTTATACTTTTGAAAATGTTATGATATAATGATATAAATTTATTGTCAAAAAACAGTACAAACTGCGTATGACAACGTGGAGGAAAAAAAACTAATTTACTCTCCGGACGCAAGCAAGGGACCATCCCATCAATTTCCCATCAATTACAATCAAGGGCCCTAAGACAGAGGCGGATTCAAAAATTTCAGCAAAAGTTCCTAGATAAAATAAAAAGTTGGCTGCGAGTTATAATACTAATAGAATGTCAATATGTTTGTAATTTTAAGCAAAAAATTACATGTACAAGTTATTATCGAACTATAGATTATTCTGAGTATAGTGTTTAAAAATCATAAGAATTGAAATAACACTAAATTCAC
>NNCF01132116.1:141767-199893 GCA_002313205.1 Laupala kohalensis
AACCATTTTGCAATCTGATGTGGATGATGACATGTCGTTCACATACAATAAAAAGAGTATAGGGCCGAGAATTGATCCTTGGGGTACTCCGCAAGTAAGTGGCTTTGTTTCTGAAAGACAACGCTCAAGTTAGATAATAAACTTGGACGTTCTGGGGGCGGGGGAGCCGGAGACCGATCTTGCTCGTCCTACATCTTCGGTGTGACCCTATGTCTTTAGACAAACTCTGAATAAAAGGAAGATTAAACAAGGTACAAGAGAAATAAGTTTTGTCCGCGAGGAGAGTGCCTTAGCTCCCACTCCTGAAAGAAACATTGACCAGAGGTCAGAACATATTTTAAGCTTCGATGTAAAGAGGGGTAATGCCGCTCCGTTACACTCATCAGTGCCGGTGTAAAAAATAGGAAAATCAGAAAATTGTTTTGTTTTATCCAAAACTCGCTATAGCTTCAATTATGTCGTAATAAATAAAAGTATTCTCAGTAAATCTCACCCTCCACCCAATCCCCTGTAACCCACTGTGCCGATCTGTGAAGATTCCCTAAAATATGCTCTGCCAGAGGCGACTCATACGCACTTTATGTGAAATGAGTTTATGATAGTCCGAGTCATCGAAGGCGCCACCAAGTGCCTGCTGCCGCTATAGCAGCAGATGCGCCGATGCGACTGCGGCGGAAGTGTCCTCCCCACGTGACTTCCTGTGGAGGGAGATACAAGCGAATATCACGACGCGTCGCCGAACGCTTGCTCGGCTTCCTGGTCGCTCCACACATCTCTGCCGCCGCCGACAACGCTTGCGTCACTAGCACATCGCCGACGACGGCACGACTCTTTGTTGTTTTCCTTCAATACCAAGAACGACGTGGATTAAGTCATCGATGAAGTCTGATTGTATTATTATTTCTTTGAATATTATTTCTCTTTCCTCCTCTCTTCTGCAATATGCGAGGCGGAAAAAAACTATATTCTTGCCATCGTCAGTTTTGTATCAACACCTGCAGAGTTCTTAATTAGTTAAGCTGTCTAAACTGGAATTGAAAAAGCAAAAGTATGTTTCAGTATGAAACATTCCCGTAACCCCCCACGTATCAATCTTTTGTTGCTCCTCGTGTCTCCAGAATACTGGATTTTAATTAATTAAAATGCAAGAAATTAATGAATGATTCGTGGTATGAAAATGAAACAATTCTCTAAACAATTAACATATTTTTCGTAATCAATAAATTTTGTCGGCTCACCTATCACAGTTTGCACTTTCATTGACGTTTATTTTCAATGAAGGAGCTTGAAGGAGCCAGATGAAAGCACAAGAAAGAAGAATACAACAATTTGCAAATATCAAATACTCATTATCTTTTCACTTGATAGAAACAGATTCCCTTAGTACTTGGGGATACGATTTAGGAAGAGACATGTGTGTATTTGCAAGAGCTTCCTGGACCTGCTTTGCACAAACAAACTACGTGAGTCACCTGCCTCTCTTTTGATATTTAATTTGTTATTTGAATCAGTGTCATAATGCTACACTCACAGAGCATAAAACATTATCATTAACTTTGTAGTAAAGCGTTTAAAACCGAAAATCACAGCAGACCACAAAAAGTTGCAGAATTGATTTTCTTGTTTGATAGTGGTTAGAAGGCACTAGATAGTGAAAAGCTTAGAAAAATGTTAGAATTATGGGCACAAGCTTCCAAAAATTTAGGCCTTTATGAGCAAAAAAAGAAAGGGTAACGGAGAAATGTTTTCGGAAATGAATTTATGATATTTTAAGTAAAAATTGTTATGTAAATTTTTTTATTAAACTGCTATCCTTTCGAGAAATAAAAATTAAAAACTGATTTTTACCTTCAATATTTCTTTTTTTCTTTTCATCAAAATAACTGGAAAACAATAAGATTTGCTGTAACATTAATAAGGACTTATCTTTATGCTCCTGAAATTAATATTATGACTGTTTTTCATTTTTAAATTCTACTTATACAAATGAACAAAGAGTGCTTTAAAGATGGCACCGTTGTTGATATTATTAAAATTTACGATTTGCCCGTCAATATTTTGAAAACTGACTAATGAAAAATAATATTAATTAATAATGACAAATCTAATGGTAAAATAATGACAAAACTTGTTGGGAATATAATTTTGTATAATTAGAAACCCTTGATAAGTCTGTGTTAACACATTATACAAATTAGTTATGAGCGAAGAAAAGCATTTTTATGTGGCCAAAGAAGGGTTGCCTGCTAAGTGGTATTAGGGAGTTTGGAATAAAAATTATCGATAGTATTAGATGAATCATATATATTTATTATTCTGAGATTTTGGCTAATTTAAATGCAGTACTTTTTGACCTACAGTTGTCTGACGCGTCGCTTTCGCAACAATTTTCAGTTTTGTTAATTGAATGAATTCAGATAATTTACAGCTATAGTATTGCTTTTTAAATTGTTTTTTTTTTAAATATAGAAATACTTCTATGGAAGCGGAATGTTTCCCAATTTTTTGGCTTGTGTGCGTTTTCGTGCGAAACATATTTAATGAGTTAGACTTATTACGGTTTGTAGTAACAATACACCACAAAACCCTATTTCATAGATGATAATTACCGTGTATAAACTTATGATAATAAACTTTCTTTAAAAATAATTCTTGTTTTATCCCCATATCTTCAAATAAAAGAGAGTTGTGGTCAAAATATGAAGCAATGGCAAACTGTACAAAATTATATTCTTAACAAATTTTGTCCAGTTTTGCCCATTTGTTTTTTGTTCATAAAGGGCTGAATTTTTCGAAGCTTGTGGTCATGTTCTAGCATTTTTTACTTGACTCTTATTCAACTATTAAGCAAAAAGATCGACGAAGAAATAATTCCTAATATAAGATTGTTATTGTTTCCACCGGTCAAGAAAGTTTTTTCAGACGTATAGCATCACCAAATTACCGCAATCACAAATTTCTGAATAGATAGATATTCGTATTATTTGTTTTAATTTATTATGTTTTTTTATTTTAAAGAAAAATGCATTATATGGTCAATCTAAACATAAGATACGCCAGTATGGGGATTTAAGTCCAGAGTTTGTCGTTTGCCACCCGAGTGCAAAAAATTAAGGACATCATCTTTCACAGAGGATTCACGTTTTTCACGAAAAATGAGTATTCAAATGATGAAAGAGAATCGAGTTTATTTCGGGATAGAATATAACCTGTGATCTTAATTTCGTACTTTTCTATTATTACATAGCTCATGGTGTGATCCCTCACTTTGGTTAGGCCACTTTGCCCTTACGGCTCTCGTATGAGACTTCTAAGAGGTCACCTCACCCTCCTGGGCCACTCGCATGTCCGCGGCCGCCGTCTGTTGCACTAATGAGAGCACAATGACTCAATTACCAGACATTACCTTAAAAAACTTGAAATTAGAAAAATTAAGTTTCAATTAAATCGTATTTCAATTTTTTCAATATATATGAAGTTATGTTGATCATGTATAAACACTACCTTATTGTGACATCAAAATGCATTGAATGTTTGTTATTGTTATTCAGAATACTTTGTAGTGGGTGTTATTTAATCCTTAGACGAAAAGTTGTTTAAAAGAGATTAGTTAACTTGACGAACTCAATTGCGTTCCATATTTTTGCGGGAGTTGTTCAAATCCATTTCAACTCCGGACTTAACAATATCACACAAACAAATGATTTTATTGCAATTACGTACATAATTCTACTTAGAATAAGCATTAATTTTTATTATAAATATATGTTTGTTATGATAAAAAAATTCATATATAATATAATTAGCATTATACTTTACATCACTTATAATAATACCATATAACGTTCTCTGGACTTATTTACACCTTTGTATTGTATTATCTTTCATTATAAAATCATGATTGTTTATGATTTTATGACAACATAAAAACGCATATAAAAATAAAAAATACTGATCAATTTAGTAAAAAAATTACGTTATTTCAATTGTCAAACATATTTACTTAGCCCAGTTAAAATTTCGTATGAAATATTATATTATGGGAAGACCTTTTTTCTCGCGCGTGCTGTTAGGAATGATTTTAAAGAAATCAGGAACCAAAGTGGCTATGTGTGCAAATTCTAAACATGATTTGCTTGAAATGTTAGAAGTGGATGAATATCTATATCTGTGCTCCACGCGAAGGGAATTTCCTCGACACTGATGCACTACGCAGGCAAAGGGATGTGCTATTTCTTCGCACATTTTCTCCTGTGGTGTATACTATCTGGAGTGTTTCTTATCCAAACAACTATTAACTATTAATTTCTGCCACTTTCGATTGCAAAATATTCTGGGTTGTATATCAATCAATAAACAAGAAAACTGTCTATTGGATTCAACATTAGAACTATTCCACTTACTATTCCAACACTAACTTTCAAAACAAAATAAATGAAAAAAGTGATGAAATATAAGTTTACAATTTGAATATTATTTATATATTAAGTTGATATTGTCTGTGAAATGTTGATATTGTTAGCTGCCGACTAATTCATTTCATTCAAAGAAACTGTAAAAATAATTTCATGGTATGCTCTAATATACGTTAAAACGTTTACCTTTCAAAGACAATATTTGACTGTAACGAGTTCGGCAGAATTTTTTTAGAAAATGTATTAGGTATGTCATAAATCTATCTATTTGAAACAATACTTGTCTAATTGATTGTTTATTTCAAAAAAAAAAAAAACTGTTAAAGGCCATGCGGGGAAGCGATTTACAGGGTTACATTTTTTATAATTTGTCTTCTTTAACATTAAGCTAATCACATGAAGATTTTGAGTGAAGCGAAACACAATAAATACTTATATTCGACCAAATAACGAAAACGAAATACTTTAATTTTAAGTCAAATAATTAAATAATATATGATTGGTTCATGTAATGGTAGCAGGATAGGTCTGTCTCCTTTAATATATCCCTGAACTTAAAACGACGTTTGTGCAGCCCTGACGACATCCGCAGTCGCTGCCATCGCCATGGGAAGCCGCTGGGTGAGTCCAGCAAGAAAAACCCAGGTAGAGCCCCAGATTAGAAGGGTCTCCGCTTTCATTCCCGTCCGCTTCTACCTCGTTCCCCTACCGACCGCACTAAGCCCCTCGCCATCGGAGGAGGAAAGGTGTCTGGCGAGGGAGCGTGAGGGGGAACGGGCATGCGCAGTTCCGCAGACTTCGCTCCCCGCTCAGTTCCATGTCCGCTTTCGACTAGCGAACGTCGTGTTGAAGAAAACGTTATCACCATGGAAGTTACGTACACCAACAAGGGAAATCTTTGCGCTCATTACAACGGGTATGCTTATAGCAAGACAAGGGTTAATCTAATGGGTGATGTAACGTGGTTGTGTGTGATGAATAAAGCGAGACGTTGTAAAGGACGTTTGAAAACAAATAGTGGCGAAGTGCTCGATGTGTCAGATCATCAGTGTGGGCCTCCGCAAGAACAGACTTTGGAAGTGAAGAAGCGAATACAAGACGCGAAGAAGAGGGCCAGGGAAGAAACTACGTCCATTTCGGACATATTCAAAGAGGAATTAGGTCATTTTCACGACAGAGGTCCAGAATACGTTGCGAAATTGCCAGTTCCTATATATTTGAAAAGAACGTTGCATAATCAACGACATCTAGCTCTGGGGAATAAAGCGGAGATCAAGAGGAGGGAGATTATTCTTGAAGCTGATAAGTTAGAAATGAAAGATGGCAGCAACTTTCTCCTGACCGACGACGACGTTGAAGAAAGACTTGTCGTATTTTGTGGTAATAAAGGAAGAGATATTTTAAAGAATTCTCAACACTTTTTCATGGACGGGACATTAAGAAAGTGGAGCGACCAATTTGCTCAGATCTATACAATACACGCAGATGTCGGCACCTGGGAAGATAACATAGACGTCATCCCCGCTGTGTATGCACTCCTTCCGAATAAGAAGAAAGAGACATACGTGCGCCTCTTTCGTGTTATTTTAGAAGCAGTTCCTCAGTGGAATCCTGTGGCAATCCACGTTGACTTCGAAGCCACTTTATTATCGGCTCTGCACGAAGTGTTTCCGGTTGCACAGATAAGTGGATGTTTTTATCATATGAAACAAAGTCTGTGGAGGAAAGTGCAAGAACTCGATCTTACATCGGATTACCGGGAAAATGGAGATATTACACTTCGCATCAGCATGTGTGCAGCTCTCGCATTTCTTAAACCAGAAGACGTTGACAAAGGATGGCAAGAAATAGTAGTGCAGGCTCCTGCAAATCAAAAGCTTTCCGATTTCCTAGAATATTTCAAGAAGCGATGGCTCAAGAATGAAGACATACCAATCGCGACATGGAGTGTGCACGGAAAAAGTCACCGAGCTCCTAATGGTGTTGTAGGGTGGAACTCCAAAATCAATGCTTTGGTTGGAAACCCACAACGAGGATTTACCGATTTGTTGAAAACTTTGAAGAATACTTCCGAAGCCGTCAGTGATATGTGCTTGGACGGACAGAGGAGGAAGAAAGCGAACCCGCGTATGGACAGTATGATTGAAGATGTTTTGAAGAAGTACGAAGAAACCGGTGATATAAGTACTTGCTTAAAGGTCATTTCTTGTATTTTGAAACTGGAGTAATATATGATTAAAAAAGTAATCTTCTTTCATTTACCTTACTATTAAAGAAAAAAATATAAAAAACAACAAAAAAAAGAAAAAAAACTATAGGTTCTAAACACGCCAAGATGATTGTAAAAGAATCATCTTGCCAGTCCAAAGCCTGGATTAAGTGTGATGGGAATCGTTAATTTTATAAAAACAATACTATAGAGTCGGTAATAGAAACCATATATTTTAAAATATATTAAATATTATTAACTGACATCCTAAATCTATATAATATATTATTTTAACCGAATATAACATATTAAATAAATATTAGAGTAATATTGTCGAGAGTACATATCACAGTATATTCTCTGTTACGAAACATCGTAGAAGTGTGATTCAAATTTGGTTATAATTTGTCTTTGTTAGACGAGAAAAAGTCTTCTCTTAGATTCCTGAGATTAGTGATTACTCTTTTAGGATCTTCTACTGGGACTTACTTAAGAGGAAATGAAAGTACAAGTAATTATGGGCTGGTACGATTTGAGAAAACTTCTTAATCACGCCGGTAGTCATTTTACCCAGTCGCTACAACAATAACATTTCTTGAAAGCTTCCAGCACGATTTGAGAGCTCGTCACTTTAAGACTTGGTATTTTCATGTATATGTTGCAGCCTGATAATGTATGAAACATTCATTCTATTAAATGACTGAAGATTTTCAGTTTCTTTATTAAGTGCATGACCTTCGCCACCAGTTAATCATGGGCTACTTATTATTATTTACATTTTATAGGGGGGCTGACTCTCGGACGCCAAATAATCGAAAAGAGAATTTTCGTCTACTGAATAAGATTGATTACATATTTAGAATAAGGGCAAGAGTTGTATAATAATGGCTTTCAATTTTCAAGGGAAGAAACACATATTGTGTTATATGTTAAAACTGCAATCCAGGATTTGGAATTTCCGGAGTCGGCCCTCAGGTAAACAAAGACGTTTCTCAATTCGTGTCTGGGGATTAGTAGACCCTTTTCCAACCTTTTCTCGCAATCAAAATAGTTTCTCAATTCGAGTCTGCCCTCCATTTCTCCTAGTCCCCTTCCCTCCTAGTCGATATTATCCTTCAAAATCACCTGTGGGGTTTCTTCCCCCCACCGTGTCCTATGACAACTTATATTTACTTTTTTCAGTAAGTCCTAGTACAACTAGCTAAAACATAACCAGTTCCCTCTCATATGTGAGTGACAGATCTTTTTTTGTCTAAAATAGAGTAATAAAACAAAATTTGAATGACACTTCTACGGCATTTCATTACGGAACTAACACACTATGTTTGTCGGACGAATCATGTATAGTATAAACGCATAGTACAAATTAAAGACGATATTATGTTAGATTTTCTCCGTCAATAATGAACGGATTTTATTCCACTTACAAGTAGATTTTTACAAGCAAGGTTCCAGTGTATAATTTACAAACATTTTTATTTCGTAAAGTAGCCGGCATATACCTTAGAATTTATATGTAATCCCAAATATCGACCGTGTGATATTTTCGCTGTCAGTTTAAACAACGAATTATTGTTCGTCTCAAATAGTTCTACAGAAAATTGTTTGAAAGCATGTCTATGTATCAAGATTACACAATGTCATAGATAACATGTGTCCATCAACAAAAGTTATCGAAGAAAATTTATTAAAAATATATCAAAATACTTCAATTGATGAGTTATTTAAGTAGAATTAATTCGTAAGAAATTGAATGTTTATTTCCTTTTTACTTTTACAGAAGATAAAATAACATTATCTTTAAATAGTTACGTTAGGACGAATAATTTAGACTGTATTTTTGAAGTCGCTCCACCGCCACTGTTGCTGCGACATGCCTCGAGCACTGCGGCGGTTCGCTGGCGCGGTCGACCAATAAGTGAACAATGGTTGATAAAGATTTTTCAAGAAAATCGTCAATACTGAAAGCCAGCAGTATACTACCATAAAAATTTCCTATCAAGAAATCTAAACAATAATATGTCTAAAACGTTTTGAAATCGAATCTTTTCACCTTAAGGGTTCTTTCTAAATACTACTCATACAATGACGTAAAAATAGACACTGTGTTGTGCATAAAGGATTATAGGCATGTAGTTTTTTACATGTCTTGATTATACAGAAAAAACATAACTCGTGTGGAAAGGGTGTCGCACAAAAATCCTGCAGCCAGGAAACCCCACGCATCAGGTTGAAGGATTATGCAGACCCTACCGGGTTATCTCCGGAAGAGTAATTTCTCGCACTTTCATTTCCTTTCAGATAAGCTCCAGTTAAAAATACTAAAAAAGTAAACATAAGTGGCGGCTCATTTTTCTGGTCTAATATAGATGAATAAAACAAAATTTGAACGATGTCTCGTTACTGAGATAAGACTATGTTACTCAGAAAATTATATCTACTTTCGACAATTTAAACTCTTGATGTATATTCCTAGGTTTTATTCGGTTAAAAAAAATTATATAATTTTACTGCATATTAGTTTTATTACTGACTCTATAAAATTAATTTTTGCAAAAAAATTCCCATCTTACTTCATTAAAGGCTTTGAGTGACTAAATGATAGAGATGTATTTTTTTAAATTTATGCGAGTTTAAAATCAGCTAGAATAAATCTCCGTCAATGTTTTTCTGTTTAACACTTCGCCAATTTGTTTTTGTATTTTATGGTGTTGGTTCTTTTGTCACTTGTTTCGTTTATTTACTTGTTAATACAGAGATATGTTTTTCATTTCAAGCATTTGAAGATTAAAAATTTGTTGTTAGATACGCCCTAAAGCCACCAGCGTTTTCAATGATTTGCCATGATTTTAGAATCGAATTTCTTCACGTTAATCCATTGTAAAAACGTCTGGACATCTAATAACAATGATATATAATAATCCTGGTGAATTGAGTTGTTATTAATATCATTTTTCACGTTAAGAGTACTTTATACATAATACAAATAAATGATGTAAAATGCCTCAGGGGCAGACAGTTTGGTGTACAAAGAAATATTTGACATGCTGCTTTTGTCTTCTCTTAATATTACGAAGAGTTAAAGTGCAACATAACAAGAATTCCCATGCGCACCCGCTGTTGGACGCTACGATAAAAAAAAACTAATTCAATAATCAATTCAAAATTCAGTATGTTCTCAATAACTTTCCCCGAGAAAATTTTGAGTTGTATCCATTTGCACCCCGACATGGTTTAACTTAATTCGTTTTATTTGTGAAAATAATTTGAAAGATAAGAATTTGAGGACATCTTTTGAATTTAGATTTTTATAATTTCTGTTCATACTACGCCGTTGTGACTGACCGATTGACTTGCTCATTCATCAGCGCAGATAACAAGTAATAGAGCCATGAATTTCTGGACTAGTTTTTGCTCTTGGATACCAGTATAAAGGTAAAAAACTAAATTCTCGAAATTTTAAAAAGGCGTCGATTGTTATGGAATTTGTATTTTCAAGTGGTGGTGGACGGATATCTTCATGTTTGGTTCTTCTTGGACCTATTTTACAACGCTGAAAATGGTGTTCGGAATATCCAAAACCAGAAATAAGTTAAAAATTAGAACAATTTTTGTCGGTTTACAATTTTTTAAATCAAGGAATAAAGAGCGTTTCTAACTAAAGAAAATTAAAAATATATTAATATAATTAGCAATATACCGTCAATATTTGTAAGTATATTTATGTTAATTTTTTAACCTTCACTACGATGAAGGAAATATAAATATGGCATTGCAATTCTAGTGAAATAACTCGCATATTTCATGATATTAAGTGTAGGAAGGCCACACGGTGATGTCGACGAAGGTCTGTGAGCGTTCCCGTATTCCTTGTCCAACCCTGCGTATAACCACCTACATCACCACATAGACCCTCCTCCGCGCAAGTAGTTAAGTTAAAATGTGTGTAAGTTAAACTGTGCCCGGGTGCAAATGTGTCGATCCCGAAAGTTTTTCCTGATTCAAAATAAAACATGAATTAATAAGATTTCATTGCAAGTTTATTGAATATAGTTTTGTACTATTAGTGGGTGTTTCGTTGATATGAACGCAGTGAGGTGTTCCGATTCGGCACCAAGCACTGGAGCACTGAGAGAATGGATTTTTCTGTTTCAAAACACAACATCATTTTTAACGATCGGCCAATTGATTTCTTCGCAGCGTTTCTTTGAATGGTAACTCAACCTTAAAAAAAAAGAGAATGTCTTCTAATGAACGGGACGTCGCAGTGGGGTGATTAAAATTGTGTTTTATTCGTCTATCTAGCACGAGCCGTCACTTAATAATATAAGAATAATGGTTAATTTTATAGCACAATTTTATGTCAAGGACTTTGGACTTGAGAATAAAGTGAAAAAAATGACCATAACAGATAAGGAAAGGTGGGGCTACCTGTTAGTGCCCCTTCGGAGGATAATTTCTTCGACCCAGGTAAAGGGATGTGAGATTTCTTCACTCATTTTGTCGTATGAGGTTTTCTCCCTGTTGGTTTTTCTCACAGATCCGTGGGAAGTGGGGAGGGTGCTATAATAAGAGAAGTCTAATTTTAAAACCTTTTGACAATTCACAAATTTCTCAAGAACTTTCCCAGATAAAGTTTTTGCATATATTTCTGGTTTATACTGGCGACGTTTGTTCTTATATTTCTGTAGTTATAAATACATGCTTCCTCCCTTTCTTTTCTGTCGCTGCAACGTTTGTTCACCTCTCTCTTCATTTTCGTCAAAGTCCTAGTCCACCAGCGTACCGGTTTCCGTTAGTCTCGACGTGGCCATAGGCACGTAACACACGTCTGTAGAAAACTAATTTGCATGGCATCAACTTTTTTCTCTAACGTATTTGCTTCTCTCATTCTTATATGCACTTGCTCACGCTGTGCCCATGTCCTCCCTACAAGCGTGTCCCAATCTATATTTCTAAAATTTATTTTACTCTTTTGCTCGTTCCCCA
Organism: Laupala kohalensis; assembly: GCA_002313205.1. NCBI lineage: Eukaryota > Metazoa > Arthropoda > Insecta > Orthoptera > Trigonidiidae > Laupala > Laupala kohalensis. The sequence goes on from NNCF01132116.1 coordinate 153,381, forward strand.
ACAATGTACGAGATATTTCTATGTCTATTACTTTATGGTCACTTGAACAGTTCCATCGAACCACCTCAGCTGTCCTCCATTTAATGACCAGCGTTACATCTATGATTGACTGTCCTCGCTCTTCAATACATGTCGTCGCTCCGAATTCATTAATCACTATTAACTTATGTTTCATAAGGAATCCCTCAGATATTCGTCCGCGTCGCGTTGTACAATAATCTCTTAAAAACTTCGTGCGAACATTAGCATCCATGCATATCATAATATCATACATCTTATACCCATCGACAATTGTACTTATTTGAGAAAGATCGTCTTTAAAAATTTTCGCATATTGACAATAATAATTTATTATTGTTAGCGATACTGATCCTTGCCGAAATACGAGAACAGTGTGGGGTAGTGTATTGTTCTTGTATAAGTACATCTCCTATCCCACGTACTACCACACCGCTCTATAGGTCTGATGCTACCATATGCCAAACGTACAGGCCGCGGAACCCCCCGGTGATGATACACTTCTTGGTAACATCCAATGTGGATATCGTTTCGCCGCACATATTCACCCATTTCCATGGAAGGGATTTTGGCACGCTGAAGATTCTGTTGCAACACTCTAATCACAATTTGTTTTAACATTAAAACTTGCTAACTTCTACGCTACAGACAATGCCTATTTATGACACTATAATCGTGAATATGATTCCTGCGTTTGCAATTGATACAAATCAGCGGTTCTTGTTTCCGGTTACAATCCTGATAGCCATGTCCACTAGTTCCACAATGGCCACAAATCTCTTCTTTTTCTTTGCACACAGCCGCAACGTGGCCATATCAGTGGCATTTGAAGCATCGAATGGGTTCTGTGTCCTCAAGTACTCGCACACTCAACCTGTCCAAATAAACTCTTCATATTGCTAATATATTATTCATTTGTGTTACATCTAACTCTAAAATAACGCTTGTAACTTTATCGTTGAGCGTTTTCTGCATATATACGACCCGCACTTTTCGGCGTGCTTCCCCCTATCACTATCCGTAAAATTCTTCTCTATTATTTCATTCAGAATCTCTCTTTTCCTTTTTCACTGGGCACACCAAGTAGACGCAACTTTGGTCTACGCTTCCCTAAGTCGCTGTGGTTTAGCGATTGTCCCTGCAATGCCGCATCAAATTTATTCCGTTCTTGTTTGTCAGGTAAAATTAAAACTAAGTCTCCCCTCTGCGTTTCGCGCGTTGTATCGATCTTAATTTGTATTTTTGGTGCCTTTAAAGTTTTCTTTAACTCTTCCCTTTAGTTGCGACTCTTCCATTTATTGACACTACTTCTTGCAATGTCTTCCTGGGTGTCACGCGTTGCAACACTCCGGCATATGTCTTATTCTGTATCCCTCAATTATAATGACTGTCTCGCACCGTCTGTGGCACTCTTCCTAACTCCTCCTGGAATTCTCTTCTTCCTGCCGTAGTCGGTGTACCATTTGCTGCCCACTGCTGCTGCACATGACTTAGTGTTTGATTCATCTTCTTATATCACGACCATGCTCCTGCAACATCTCCCCGACTTCTCCTCTACTGCTTGCTCTTTAAACGTTTGTGTTTCACGTCCTTGTCGTTCAACTTCCTCCAATATTAATTCCGTTTGCATCGTCATTACGCTTCGTACCACTCCCGCCAACTGCTCCGTTGGTACTGCGTCCAACGCCGCTCCACGTACCATCTCCTTTACCGCTAAATGCAGTCTGTTGTAAAGTCTGTCCACTTTGAAGTTCACTATTTAACACATATAGCCGGACTGTCGCCAGCCATACCTCATTCATGCCATCCGTAATAATACTTTGTAAACTACTATTTAATTCCCTTTTGAACACTTCTTGCATACGCTTAACATGCTTTTCAAGTTAGTCTATATTCACGCCTTTCTTTTCTAACTCAACCATGCGATCTGAACTTAGAGCCTTGTTCCCTTTTCTGCACCCTATAATCTTCAGTGTAATTTCTAACCCTTGTAATCCATCATCGTTAGGTGTTGCAACACTGGAATCACCAGTAATTGCTGGTGAGATTACTGGGATCGCCAACATATTTTGCTTCGCAACTGGATTCTTAGACTTTTCCGCCATATTAACGCCACTACTACTGTATTGTTGATCCTGGATTCGTTCCCCATCTTCCGATATTATAGGAAATCAACTATGATATGGTTATTCTCCTTATTTATGTGCATAGAAGAAGGTCCTTCTCCATCCACGTTGCACTGTTCCCTCATGCGTTTCTAAAGACAATAGAAAATCCCTGAAATTCCGCCCGTATGAAGTGGATAGTACTAAAAATTAATATAGGCGCAGGTGGTAGACCCCTGAACCACACCTCAAATCACATCACAAAACGAGCGTCACAGTAGCTTTAAACCTGTACCGATTTTCGGTTTTTCACTTCTTACAGGTGTGACACACGTGGTAAGGTAATCTTTATGACCCAGTCGCTACGTTGTATCATTTTCTACTAGAAAGGTCCCATATACTATGTCGATCAGATGCACCGCTTAGAAGTTATGGATGTATTTAAAAAACACACGTTTTCTTCCCACATGATTTCCTCCCACATGTATGCGTTTGCTTAGAGATCAACAATGCTATGAGCTATCGTTACAACTTAATATCATATAATCGCGACATACCATGCAAATTCCATTAATAATAATAAAGGTGTAGGGATGTAGCGACCCCATCGCTCTGCACGCCCCTACAGATGGGTGAGGAATGCTGTAATTAACCCGATTTCTCCTACCTACAAGGGAGCAGCATTCTGCTGAACGCTCCTTTAAGACGTCCTTGCCTAACCAGTCTTCCTCCTTCCTTCCCAGTTTTCCCTCAGGATCCAACGGGTGGATCGAGTAGCCCCGAGGTTCCTGTTACCCGTCCTAAGTATTTCCTATAATCTCCCTCCTTTACACCTGGTAAAGGTAGAAGTGGTTGTGGTTGCGTGAATAACTGGATATGAAGAATGTGTCTAATGACGTTCCAGTTGCCGCCCGCTTGTAGAGGGTACAGGATGGAAACTAGGGTGGTACACGAGTTTGCTAATTACAGTGGGGGTCCGAACCTTGTGTCAGTCAGCAAGCAGGCTGCCCCCGCAATTAGCGAAAATCTCGCAGAGCCCAGCCATGCAGACTGGTGACCGGATGGGAAATTTGCTTGACCCTGTGGGGGGTTATTCCGAGGCCACTTTAAGTAGAAGAAACGGGCATTCTGGAAATTGATCAGGAGACAACTGTATATCCAAGTTCTACCGTTATCAGAAGAAATGGATAGAAGGATAAACTATAAAGTTTCCCTATGAATAAGAATACACTGGGGAAGAATCAATATGTGTCGAGTTTAACCATTGCCCCACGTGTTAATACACGAAGTAATACAAGAGCAAATGAATTCTCGATTGGCATTTTGGTCATCGTATGTGTAACCAAAGGGACCAAGTGTCATCACAGGCTCACATTTTCGGCTCTGATGGATAGAAACAGAGATGAAATAAATAATGAGGTGCTATTACTGCGCCCAAGCAGAAGGATGTCCCTCTGAAAATAAAGTCTTCGGAATTTGGAAGCAAAGGAGTTTATAATCGAGACCCATACTCGACTTGAAGAAACTAGCCAACCAATCACGCTATATCTTAAGTAAAGAAATGCTTCCTTAGGAGAAACTAAGAGAAATCCGTGGATGTGTCTTTTCAGTACAAAAGATAGTAAATTCACAAGCTGGAATAAATGTTGAAGAGTCCTTAAATAACACAACATATGACTCAAACAACCATCAGGGAATTCGACAGATAAGTAAAGAAAATAAAGATGAACCTAAGGAAAATGATTCCATGCACGATAAAATACAGCTAGGGATAGCACTTACTCCAAACCATGGACACTAGGCGACCGCTGCGAAAGATCTTCGAAAATAAACGAACTACTAGTACTATAAATGAGAGACATTGCATTTTAACCAAAATTTTGCTAGTTCAACTATTTACTGAAATTAACCATATTATTAATGCTACAGCTAAAGTCATCACTGAAATTGTGCTGGGGAAACCAAGGGTTCATGTGCCAGGAAATAACTCGGGAAGGCCAAGAACCACGATGGATCCTGAGAACTGAGAAACGAATCTGAAACTGCCGTCGACAACTGTCACTTCTTGTAAATGCAGTGGAAGGAAAGAACTACAAAGAAAATAAAGGGGAATATTTAATTGTCTTAAAATAAAATACAAGATTCATGACTTCCCCTCTCAATATCTGCTACAGAAACCCTGAAACAGAAGGTTCAAGCATTTGCACAAAAAATTACGAAACATAAAGAAGAGAAGAGTTCAAAAATCAAAATAGGTTGTTTGAAGCACAACGGAAGAAATTTTACCGGAGGTTCTCAAAGCAACAGAACGATTTTTTAATACCTACGCAAAATATTGAGGAGTTCTGGTCACAGGTCAAAGTAAATGTTGCAACACCAAAGCGGCTTTGATGGCAGCTTGACAAACCTTCTGTTGGAACAAAGAACAATATCGTGATGACACTGGACACCCTCTTGGGCTAGAAGTGTCATCTGCCATAAATAATATGGCAAATTGAAAATCCACCTGATTTGACAAAATACATAATTTTTGTATCAAGAAATTACCCTGCTCGCATGGCCTTACAACGAAAGTCTTATTAGAACACCCAGAAGAGATGACCGATTGGTTTATCCCTGGTACTACGTGTTTTTTGCTAAAGGAAGGAGATCTCCAGAAAGAAAATATTGTAAGCCAATTACCTTTTGTATAAAATACTGTCCGCTGGAATTGGAAGTAAAATGGACAATCATTTACTAGAACGAGAAATTTTACCCATTGAGCAAAAAGGTTATGGTAAATGTTCATATGATTGCAAAAAGATCCTGATCTTGTACAAAACTATGCTAGATGCGAGAAAACTTCAGTATAGCATGGATTGGCAATAGAAAAGCGTTTGACAGATTTCCGCGTGATTAGACTTTTACTGCTCTTGAAATGTACAATGAACACGCAAGACTAGTGCAGTTTTGTAGAATAAGTATGAATAATTGGAACTAAACAATGTTTTAGGGCTAAACAACAGGTATTAGAATCTAAAATTATCAAGATTAATCGAGGGATATTTCAGGGAGATTCGCTATACTCGCTGCTCTTCTGTGTTTGTTTGATCCCACTTTAAGGCAGTTGTCTGAGGTAAAATCTGGTTACACCCTCAAGGGACACAAACCTCTCACATTTATCTTATGTGGACAACCTGAAATTTTTCGCGAGAAATGACAAAAAAACTAGATCAAATGCTATTGACAGTTCAAACATTCAGTCAGGATATCTGTACTGAATTCGGCACAGATAAATGTGCAAGGTTGTGTATGGTACGCGGGAAGATGCAGAAGCATAATATCATATCCATTGGTGAAGCAGATGCAATAAGGGAATAAGAACCTCGAAATACTTACAAATACCTACTGATTGAGGAACACTCTGGAATCGCAAACCCAGAAATGAAAGACAAGCTCCGGACAGAGCACAATAGGATACTCAGGTTGGTATTAAACACTGAAGGAAACAGCAAAAAGAAAGTCGTAGCACTTACTACACCAGTCATGGAGCATAGTTTTGGGGGTTGCGAAATGGACGAAACAGGATATCTGTAATTTTAATACAGTAAAACCTGGAAATTTCTAGAGTGTACCATTTTGCACATACAAAAGCTAATGTTAACAGATATTATATCTCTCATAAGGAAGAGGACTAAAGAAGATTGAAGAGGTCTTCGAAAGCGCTGTAGTCAGAGGGGCAAAGTTTGCAACAACTTTCGCTGAAAACCCTCTGATAAAAATTTTTTACAACATAAAATAAAATATTAAGGTCGAGTGAGGGACTCAGAGAAAATCGTGTGTAGAATTCAACTAATCCGGCTGGACACGCCATATATTGAAGTACTTAAAACGATCGACTATAAGGCAGAATGCGTAAATAAGTTAAAAACTGGTAAAGTAAGTCTCTTCATGGACAGTATGTTAAAAGAATTCACCGTCAAGAAAAACACAGAGGTAGGAAGCATATGTGGCTGATTCGAGGGAGAATGAAACCAGAAATTGCGGCTCAAAACCAGACCTATGATAATTCTGAAGAACACACAAAATAATAGGTGCCACTTATGCCTAGACAAGACAGAAACAATAGATTCTAGAGAGGATTGCTGTGTCTCTGGCTGCCCAATTTTGGCTGAAATTAATACCTCCACAAACACAATAACGTTTGCTCCCATTTGCATTGTATCAGACTTTTGCAAGAAATGATGACGTACGGCGGAATAAGCATACAATATGGATAACAAATTAGTACAGATAGAACGGTTACAGCCAACGAACCGGAGATCTCAAAGATAGAACATGAAAAATTATTGATGTTAGTATACCATATGATGAAAATCTTGTATCAAAATTGGCTGAGGAAAAGCTGAATTATAAGAATTCGACTGTAGAATGAGTCGAATGTGAGTAGTTAAGAGAGAAGTTATCTCCATCATTATAAGTGGGCTAGGTTATGTCTTGGGAGGGTTGTAAAACTCCCATATAAGATTAAAGATTGGGAATTACAAGAAATTTCCCATATCCTGCGCAAAGTGTTGTAGGGACCCACAATGGAGGGCTTATTTCTAAGGAAGCTGTTTGCAACCTGGAACTATATCATACTCCCAAAAGAATAACACCTATCTTTGAGAAATAGAAATAATAATAATAATAATAATAATAATGACTCAATGTGGTTGGTAGAGGTAGTTCCTTTGCTTGGAGTTGACTCTGCTCTGATCCTCACCATCCCAGGGATAAGCAGAGGAGCATTGCAAGAACTTTCATTCTGATGGCGCTAGATCCTAGACCGTCCGTGCGTGGTGAAGGGCCACATCGTACTCGACGTGACCCTGTTGAAAAGAAATTGCAAGATACCTAGTTCTGCAGACGTCCCAAGTTCGCTCAACATTCAGAGAGAAAAAACTTGTAACACAGAGGCTGGCTTCGAAAATCCCATAGACGTTGAGTCAGAGAGACACGAATCTTCACCATCGAGTGAAGTGGTCGGACGCTGAACTGAGAGAAACCATGTTGTGGTGGTTCTGGTCATACGCTTGATCTAGAGGTGGTGAATTTGAGAATGAAGTGTACAAGAATTGGAGGAAATGTAACCCTGAGATTAGACTATCATTCAACACAAAGGAACGTGCCAACCAAAGAACGTTTATCATCAGCAAAGGTAAAATTGCATCAGAAGAACTTCAATATATTCGGAAAGAGGCTGAAAATGTGCATATAATAGATACATCAGAAGACCCTCAAAAAGAAAACCAAGCTATATTTGATGTCACATAACCAATAAGCCAAGAACTTCCTTCCATCACTGATAATATTAACTTAAACTGAACGAGACCACATGAAACATAGACTTTGTAGTGAAATAGAAAGAGTACGGCAACTGTCATTCCAGGATCGTGATCCTTTGAGGAAGATATTTGAAAACGCTTATGCTAAATCAATTATAAAATATGTGAACCAGGTCTTTGAAGGAAGACTAGCCACCTAAGAGAACCCCATATCCATGACAGAAGTAAACAAAACTATATAAGCGTGAGCTTTATTTGTAACTAATCGGATGTTGGAGAAAAAATCTGCACTTACAAACCAAGAAGAGGCAACAAGACGGAACCAATATGGATGAAACAGATTAAGAGACGTATTCCTTGTCTGAGAAGGGAGCTTGCTCTCCTTGGAGAGAGTAATAAAGGCATTATGCACAAGTCTCAGGTAAAGAGGAAAACTCAGAAAATCGGACGGTTACGTGGAGTGGATTATGATGAAAATAGCATATAGATAAAAAGCAATGATGGAACAGCTCAAACAGAAAATACTCGCATATGCAAAAAAAAATTAGACGATACCATAAAAGGGTTAATTTTCGAAATCAGAATCTATAATTTATTAAAGATACCAAAAGATTTTACCGACAACTTAACCACCGAGAGCAACCAGAAGAGATCATAAAATTGTATCCTTCTCGGCAAGGATCTGGAAAGAGACAAAAGAACACAACAGTTGTGCTGGGTGGATCAAGACAGAAAGTGATGCTGTTCACAATACTCCATACGTCGATGACTCACTGGTTATAATTACTAAGGAAGAACTTCTAAATGCTATAAATAGCATGGCAAATTGGAAGGCTGCTGCCAAAGATATCGTAGAGTGTTTCTGGATCAAAACATTCACCCCTCTACATAATCATTTTGTTAAGGCAATAAACCATATTATCCAAGACGCAGACATGCTCGATTGCATGACAGAGGGTATGACATACCTTTTGCCGAAAGGCAAAGATACAAGGCTGGACCAGATCTATACACCTATAACATGCCTGCCAGTTCTCTATAAGATCATGACCGCAACACTTGAAAAAATATGTACAAACATCTTCAATTGAATGAGATGTTACCGAACGAACAGAAAGGATGTCACCAGGGTTCTTATGGCTCCAAAGAAATATTTCTCTTAAACAAGATTATAATGAAACAAGCAAAAGGGAAGAAACGTAACCTTACTGTTACGGCACACCACAAGCCCAGATGCGATGTGGGTATTTTTTGGGTAGAAGCGGGATTCAACCATAAACCACAACCTTTATGGTAGAGTTCGCTGCCACCAGCTTGGTTTCCCAAGCAATCAAACACACGTGTAATAACAATAAAATATTCCTTTAATACAAGTTAAATTGAAATCTGCGTATTTACAAATTTGAACGAACTCTCAAATCATAAATACAAGNAAGTTTGAATTTGTTATTAGAGAGTTATTGCTATCTTCTATTAATTCGGAAATCTACCCAGATCATATAAATCTCAAAAATGTACAAGTTGCTATCCCGAAATAACTAACTGTCCCAAGTTACGTCATTCGCGCCTTATAGCAATGTAATTGAATTACCGCAGCGATTCTGCGCTGGGAATATTTGATATAAAATATAATATTTGATATAATATATAATATTTGATATAAAATAATGCAGTCATGAGACTTGTAGTTGTTAATAGGGATTATGGGTGCTTGCATCCATGTTTTTCTTATGTCATTTATTTCAGCTATGCGTGTGTAAAGATGTATGGTGTAATCATCAAAGTGACAGTGCACCCGTGATGACTTTCTTCGTGTCAGTGACTGCAGGCTCAGACATTAAGAAAGATTTAGTGGGGAGGAGCTGTAACGTCGGCGCCAGGACATGCCATCGATTTGCGAAATATTAATATTTCTTTGCATTTTCCAAGCCGGATGCTTTTAAGAATCTTACAATAAGTGGCCGGTCGGCGCTAAGACCTTGGGACCCACCCTAGCCTCTTCAGTTATTGAGGTATTGTTTGAACGAACACCTTTCACTTTTAAGGAAGGTACGTACAAATTTATTCGGAGAATGCGGCCGGCGACGTTGACCCACTGGAATTTAGATGTACCTAAAGAAAAGAAGAATTCTACGAAGTAATGAATGAAGTACGTGCCGAATATAGAACAACGAAAAGGGTGTTTGCGAAGCGCCTAGGTGACGCTCATGGCGGTTCGTCCTCTACGGCGCAGTCTCTGCGTTCCTAGAAGCCAAAGGGGTGACCCAAAGGAGTGTTTGCACGGTGGTGGCGAAGGCGTGGTTATTTGCTGATCACGTGACGTCTGGTACAGTATATATTGGGAGGAGTGAAGCTCCTCACAGATTCTTTACGCGGGAATGTAGAAATCCGTCAGCACTGAGATGTGACTGAGCTAAGACTAGGTCGCGGAGACCAGATGTTCATTAGGCTGCTGCGGTAGTCTTAATGAAGTCATTACTAGTTGCGAGTGTCGTAACTAGTATCAGTTAGTTGTTGGGGAAGGATCAGATAACCTGAGGGTTTTTACAATTTAGTTGTCTTCAACTACATTTAACCAAGTGTAATTAATGCTCTCTGACAGCATTATTTGTGTAATAACAGATTATTAGAAGTATTAATGATTTTGGGAGTTTATCTCTGTTGTAAATTCAGATTTCTAGTTAATTTGTAATAAATCATTATTTATTGTTATTACACGTGTGTGTCATTGCTCGGGAAAGCGAGCTGGTGGCAGCGACAAAAACTACCATAGGGATTTTGGTATTTATGTGGATCCCGCTTCTACCAAAGAAAAAATAACATCGCATCAGTGCTTGAGGTGTGATGTTACAATGAATAAAAAAAGAATCACATGAATCAGATGAATGGCATAGGAGCGCATAAAGGACGTACAAACTCACACTCACACATACACATTTTGTCGTTTTCATAGTTGATGGTTGCGCAAGAGTGCGCGCCATTCACAGTGACGTTTAGACGCGCGGAAGCATTATGAAGCGAGAACGAAAAGAAAAGTAGTTCGTGTTGGTATGAAAAGGGAGCGTTAGCTGCGCTAGGGGTCTTTTTTTGTCTTACTTATTGCGGTCGGTGACTGGTGTGAATGGTGAAGATCTTAGTGAGGACTTGCTGATTTCTGACACGGCTACTTTGATGAAATGTAGAAACGTAATTAGTTTGTTGTGTGTGGTAAAAGGAATAATAACTCTTAATGAATTGTTTTCAAAACCACTGTTTGAGAAAGAACTGTTTGGTGAAGTGATCAATCATCATTGTTTCCACTTTAAATTGTTTCCTCTGTTCTAAAGAAGAAGTTATTTGTCCTAAACAGGACTTTTGCTACTGATACGTGTTTTCCTAGTAATACCAAGAGTGAAACCAATATTTTCCAACCTATGCTGTGTTGTTCGGGTCTTTGTGAGTGTGGAACCTGTGGTATTGCCCTCTGGCAGCGGGGCATATCTCAGAGATATAAAAAAGGATCTGTGAATTTCTTTACTGTTAATATATTGTTATACTGTTTATTTTGTGTCATATTTATTTTTGAGGATGGTGAAATTTTCATTTTCCTGGCACCCAACATTTACTTGCTGAGCACGAGGCTAGTACCGGGGAGAATACGGTTATTTTTTATTAGTAAAAAGTGAAAGATCTGATTTTGGTCTTTCGAGATATATCACTTAAAAGAGACAAGGTTATTCACGCCCAAAATTGATAGAAAATCCTTTTTCTCAAATTTTAAAAACTTTCTTACTATAAATATAAGCTCGATATATTTTTTCTTTTAGTTTATGATAATTAAAGTATGTGTACATACATTATTATGTTTATTCATGAATTATGTTAGGAGTTATAAATTTTTTCATTAAATGCTCAGATCTCTACCCGCACTCTCAAGAGCAACAGTTCCCCGAAAAATGGAAAATTTCAAACCTACTAAGAAAGAAACTATGAGACCTAAAACCCTAAAAATTCATATGAATCGCTAACTTGATGGTATGAAGAACTGTACCAAATTTCATCAAAATCTGAGATGGTGGGTGCCATGGCTTGGTTGATTTGATGTGGTATGACCCAACGGGAAAGATAAAGAAAAAAGAAGTGTGGCATTCAATGGGAAAAGAAGATGAAATACAGACATGGAAAGCTCAGAGGAGAAGATGGGAACATTGTTTCCGGAAGAGGAAGAAATACCAATACAATTAGAGGTAGAGGAATACGGTGGATGTGAAGGAATGACGGAACAGGAATTGACAGAACTGGTCAAATAGTTAAAGTGAAAGAAATCAGCGAGATATGGCGGAATTCAGCATGAAATGATTTACGATAGCTATAATTACATAAGAAAAGGCTGATTAAGATTATATGATTAGTGTATTGGTCAGAGAATGTTTCCACAGCAATGGAAAATAGTAGCACTAAAATTATTCCTGAAGGATACAAAAAGTGATTGGAGGAACCCAAGGTCATACGGGCCTCTTTCATTAGTTCCAACACATGGGAAGACACTTGATAAGTGAATCGGAAATAAAATTAGCGACCACGTGAATAGTCAATAAGACATAGTGAATGTAAATTTTAGAAGATACTCCGGACCAGGCGCAGATACAAGGGGGAGGTCATGGGAGTCATCATCATCATCTCCCCCCAAAAAAAGAATCTTATAGACACTATGGTTTTTAGTCGCGGAATAGCGTTTGTGATCTTCAAAAAGGTTGACGCATTTGAACAATTATTAATCACTACTTAGTACTTCAGTATATTTGTAGAAAAGATTGAGCAACACACAGGTGCCCTACCCAGTTCGACAATGTGACAGTGATGGTGGGGCCATTATGGTTGTGAGAGTGGATATGTGTGTGAATCACATGATATGCTCGTGAGAAGAGTGTCGTCTTCGGAGGTCCATCAGTAACGAAAGGCAGTTGTGTACTAGCAGATCGCTGCTCAGCGATGCTTTGAGTGCTGTATGATTAGTTATCGTACGAAGGTTCTGAGCAGCAGACTGCTATTGCCGTGATAACTAGAGATATATAAAAATCTTGCCTATAAATTATATTAATTTAAGAGCACTCTCTCACTATTTGATCACTATTATTTACTAACAATAGTAGTACATTGTTAATGTCACCAGTCCGTGGTGGAAGAATAAACAACCACTGCTTGCGTACGTAATAATGCAATAAGTGGGAAAAGTGATGCAAAGAATTTTTATTAAAAATATTCGTACCAAACTGTTCGTTTTCTTTCTCGTTTGAGCTTGATTTATTAACATGATGTTTAAATATTAAGCCATACTTCAGTATTCATAGATCACTTTTTTTAGGCACTTAGGGTTAGTGTTTCGGAATATTGTTATCAAAGAAATTAAAGTTTATAAGTCTCATAATAGTTTTTAGAAAATTTTATAGCACGCTTTGATTAAAATTGCAAAAAATGCAATTTTTTAAAATTTAGTTTTCTTGTGATGGGCAATTTTGAATTTTTTTATCTAAATGAACTTTGGCCCACTCGTCCAAAGTCAATGTTTCAATAATTAATGACGCATTCAAATTTTGGGTCCAATTGATAGGAACAATCCCAACCGTTTACAGCATTTGTACATAACTTTTCAAAAGTCACAGCTGCAGCACCATCTTTAGCAGCAATTCTGTTCTTGTCCTCGAAATTTTAAATTTTTCTCTGTCTTAAAACGGCGAATGAATTTTTTGCATCTTCAATTATAATACTAGTTTTGTATTTATCAATTTCCCCTCTCTCATAAAAATTTAAAATAATCTCGAAATTAGGGAGTCACTTAGAGATAATCTTCTTAATTAACACGTAGTTGACCTAAACTTACAATTTTCAAAAAAAAAAAAAAAAAAAAAANGTGTTCCATGTCCAAGACTACATTCCTTTGTTATGACCCCCATAAAATATTAGTCTATATCCGCCATTGAAAGACCACGGGTAGTGGTGGAAATTTTGACAGGTCAGGGAGATTTTGCATTTTACTTGAGACGTTTCTGGAAGATAGATTATGAGATGTGTGGCTGAAACGGTGCGGAAACACCAATCATATGCTATGGGACTGTCTCTATTTCGCTCAGGAGAAAACTTCTTACATACGTGAAATTGACACCATAGATTTGATAAATACCGTTGGCAAGGATCAAATAATAAATACAGAAGCAAAATACCGGGCATTTGGCGAGTTTGTGTATAAAATAGGTGCATTAAGAACTGTATATCGGAGATAGTATAGACAGCTCACGCCTCCTCAAACGACTATGGACGGGCAATGCGACAAGAACATTAGAGATGTGCAGCGTTACAGAATGAAAGGAGACACAGTGCAGAAAAGATAAGACCTTGGAAAGAGGACATATTGGTTGCATGCTATAAAAGAATTTATTGTGAATGTGTGAAATAAAATAATGCATTGTGTCGTGTTATGTCGAGAGATATAGACGCGACAAAAAATAAATATAAGAAAAAAATAAGTATTTGTAAATGGGAAATGTAGCGTGCTATTGAAGTTTATTTTCATGATGTGATAGGAGGTAGGAGTTAGGTGGTAGGCTATTGTTAGTAGATGAGCCGCTTAGCTGTTCTTTTTTAACAACTTGACCCACGTGGAGTGGTTAGAAGGAGCTAGTAATAGTAAGATTTATTGATTCTAGGAGGAGGTGGATAGTGGGATTGCTTTTCAGAAATCACAGCCATATGAACTAGGACATTCATATCAAAAGCAACAATTTTTGCTGGCCCCACCGGGAATTGAACTCGGGATGACTTGGTGATGAGCTAACGCGCTACCACCTGAGTCGGAGAGGACACAATACTTATTGGTTGATGAATAACAGATCATTATTTTATTTGACGAAAACAAATGAAGAACAGAAAGTTATTGTTTTATATAACCAACGTACTGATACTACAAGCCTCACAACTGAAATAGTGACGTAAGCACATTCCCAGAGGTGTTCTCTTACTCGGAATATTCAGTTCCTTCAATAACTACAGGCTTTCATGGATAACGATAATATATTTCATTCCTTGATTTATTATCAAATTATACTATTGATTACACATTTCAGAGTTTACTTTTCCGATGTGATCGTGAAATGTGTCTCGTAAAGAAATGCCGACATCGAGGTCATGAGAGCCTGAAAAAGGTTATTTTTTCAAGGTTATTTCTCGCATTGGAGATGTTTGTGAGTAATAAACAACTTGAAAATTAATAAAATATTTATTCCTTTGTATCATGCAATATTTTCCAAAAATTAATCTTAGTTGCTTACTGTTGACAAATTCCTGCTCTTTCCATATTTAGAAAAGAGTAACTTTTTAATAAATAAAATTAAAATTTGTATAACTTTATATTTTAAAAACTTTTGAATTTAATTTGTCGACCACATCATGCAAAATATTTCCACTGTTGATGTTGCGGCACAGAAGCAGGGAAAATTTGTTTTTCCACAGCTTTTTCTGTTAATTCATTGACCACATTTCTGAGCTCGGATCATTGTAAAAAACTTTTCATATTCTAGTGAAATAAGTTTTTGATTTGTAATATAATTAACAATAACATTTACAAAAACTCTAAAGTGCAAAGAATTTAATAATTTTGCAGATAGAAAACGGTACAAATGGCTTCCCAAGTAGAACGAATGTTGCACTGTATTCTTTCAAAATAAGACCCCATTCACCAGACATTCACATTTTGCGCTTTCATAAAACTCAGTATGACTATGGAAATAAAATTTCTTCTAAAATTCTTACTTGGAGGAATGATAATTGTTTTGTAAGGTGCAAATGCTCTCTTCCAATAAGTTCATTTTCTTCTAATTTGTCTCTAGACTTCATTGGAGTAGATAAGTAACTAGTACTATTCGGAATATTACTGGAATTTCACGATCAAGAAGCTTAATTCTTTTTTGTGGAGCTTGAAGTTCACTACTATTTTCATCGAAGTATTTGCAACTCACAGATCTTTGTCTTCCGCCCGAAAGTGAGCTTCGCAACCTAAAAAACAAAGATTGTAACATTTGTGGTTCTCCACAATATTTTGAGAGAGTTGCATTTCATACTTCCTCTGTTTTTTGGGTATATCTTAACAGACACAATAAGAGGTTTTATGAAATCTGATACTTATGAATGTAAACTTATTCTTATAGAGTGTGTTTAAAATACTTATATAATGTTAAGATATGAATTCTAATTAATACTTTTGCTGCGATATATACGGCAATAGACACTCTGACTTCAGAAGATTGCTATTTTATTAGCATTTTCACTATCACAATTATCTTCCTACACATTGTTCATATGGCGAATGTTTGATGAAACACATTCACAGCGCACGTACTCCTAACGACGTAAGCATAAAGTCCGTTTGCACGAGCAGGAAATATGTCGACATAACTTGCGTGCGTTGAAGTCTGCTCCGTGTAAACGGGTCTCTCGGACAGTTTCTGAATTTGCCAGAGCATCTCTCGGAGAGCATTGGAGCAAGTCCGTGTAAACACAAGATCCCTTCTCTCTGGACATACACGATTGATTTCGAAGTGACGTGAAACATTTTAGTTGCTAGTTTATTTGTACCGCTCGTGTGTGCTGTTTGTCGTATGTTACGTTTTTATTAAAGAAATTAAGTTCACGAAAATGATATACATGAGCCTGATGTCACATAATGTATGTTCCGGAGTATTTTTGTCGAGCCAGTTCAATGCATTCGTGAATACTCGGAATTATATTTTAAAATCGAATGAATAGAAATATTCTTCAATGAGTATGATAAATTATGACTATAGATTATCTTTGTTGAATTTTCTTTTTTTAATCAATGTTATCTCTTATTTATTTGGACATAATTGTTACTTCAAATGATTTTTTTTCATATTTGTCAATTAATAATAAAATATCTCTATAATAGAAGAAATTTCTCCGATAGCAGTGATGTAAAACAAAATGAACACAAGGTTTTCAATTAATTGTTAAAAAATGTCTAAAAGCAGTGTGTATGTACCAGCAGGCGGAACATCGTATTGACAAAAATGAAAATATAAAATAAAACTTCCTACGAGAATACTCGAACCTACGGACTTGGTGCCAGAACTCTATAGTACTAGGAGCAGACACGTGCTCTATACAGCTAATGTTTCGATGGCACATAAGGAGCCAATTAACGATGCATACGACATATTGTGTTTCAGAACAAATTTTGAAGGTAGAAAGTAACTTTCTCATGCACGGGATTTATTCTGCCATCAGTACAACAATCATTGCAAGAAACGTAACTCCAAAAAAATTGAGAGAAAATTCGAGATACATAATATTTAGAATCATGGTTCGCTTATAAATATAGGATAACGTTGTTCTCCATGGGAAACCTATTCACTTATCCACACGTTCCTTTTTTCTCCTTTTGTCGGTATCTAAATCAATACAACTACATCTTATCTGATCACACAGCTTCACCAAAAAATGTATTCCCAACTCCAATTCTCCTCAACTCGATGCCATTTTCTACTCCAAACGCGCCAACTCTGGCGACACTTAAGAGTTGCTAGTGTAAACACGTTCGACATATTTCCAGCACGTGTGTCGGAGATATGCCAGTAAGTGATGTCGCCCGTGCTCTCTGAGAGCAACTTGCGAGAGAAATTGCGGCTCGTGTAGACACCTTAGCAAATTCTCTCGACATAAATGTCGCAAACTTTATTGTTCGTGGAAACGGACCTTAAACTCGTTGCTTAAGAATCGTTGGAGGGCGAAAGCGTGAAACCTGAAGTGAGGTTAAGAGCGAGCTAGAACTGATTCTTCGGCAACACTGAGAACCTCTCGAGGTGAAGACTCACATTATACTGAATTTAGCTCGTGGCTTCATTTATTATTACTCCTCGGTTTGTTAATCGAACAACGGTCAATAATGTCGAAAAATGACATTCGATAGAAACAGATTCTTCAAGAATCTTCTAGATTGTAGTAAATATCGCGTTGCTAACCGTGTCTTCGTATTAACGAGACAAATGAACTGCAAGTATTTATAGCGCCCGCGCCATGAAAAAATACTCGAAATATGTGGCCAAGGTCTCGTGCAGTCGCCTAAATCTTTTATGCAACAATTCCGTAAAAAAGTATCGACTAAAACTTAAAATTCTCTTACCGTATTTCTTACATATAATAATAATAATAATAATAATAATAATAATAATAAAATGTCTTTATTTAGTGGCGAGACTCAGACCATAGGGTCTGCTCTACTGCCAGACCACGTGAAAAAACAATTTATACAATATGTACAATACAATTTTGTACAATACAATATATACACGTACATGGGATATAACATGTGTCTCTAAAATTTATGAGAATAGAGGAAATATGTGATTACAATACAGCTTTTCCATTTTTCTCTGAAATAAAAATTATTACCTTAGGAAACATGTAAGATAAAAAATATCTTCGATAGCTTTCGTCCGTTTACTTTGTAAGTTCTCGTTCTTCGGAAGCCCAATAACAGATACTCGTAGACCGTTCCTGTAATTTTCCTCGCAATTTGGAACGCAAAACTCAACGTAGTAAAAGACCTTCACCATTTTCACCTGACCGAAAGTTATCACATATCTTCTCCACGTGTAGGGTACACGGAAGAAATATGTACATAACGAACCTTAATACGTAGGTACGTGTGAAACCGGTAATAAAGTGCACACACCATGTGTGCCACCTGGTTCACTTCTCCTGTACGGGGATGTGACTCAGGTCTTCCGGGGTTAGGTCTGGGTGGAAATGGTGTACAGTTGTGGAAGGCGAGCGGGTGGTGTAGTGGTTAACACCCCTACGATCAAAGTAGGTCTCCCGGGTTCGATTCCCGACTCGTCACCATTTTCACCTGACCGAAAGTTATCACATATCATGTAAGTGATGTTGTGACGGTAGCACGGAAAAGGAAATTATATTGCTATTATTCATTCATTTTGATACATACAAGTGAAGTACCTAGGAATAAGTATCAGACAAACAGTCATTACATATTTGACTGTTGACATATAAACAGTCAAATCACTGCACGAAATATTGCGCGATCTGCTGTTGTACTAGCATTACAATACTGGATGATATTTTCCCGAACTTCCCTGTAAAATTACAGTATATCATGTTGTAAATCTAGCACGCCTTGAAGTAAATTCACAATACCGATGCAGTAAATGTACAATATCTAGGTGTGGTAAATTCATTATACTTTCTTGCAGTATATTCACAGTACTTTGATACTGAAATAATTAGTTTCTTTGTTTGTTTTTTGCTGTAAATTCACAGTTCATGTGCAGGATAATATTTTCCCACACTTTATTTGTAAAAATACAACAAAATTTTAATAGTATAGGAAAAGTTAAACTGTTATACCTATTTATTACATATTTATATTGTTTACACGAACACTATGCGATACAAACTGTAACTTTAAAAAACTCTTGAACTCTGTCAAGAATAGGTAATAAAAACTACTGTACCCAAAAGGAAACTAGATAAAACTCGGAATAAAACTGTAAAATAAACCAGTTGATTTCTCGCTCGAAACTGAGCATTGACAGTATTTTGTAAGGAAATGAGGGAGGTGAAGTGTTGATATTGTATGACCCGATCATAGAATAAAATAGTCTACACAATTTTAATTGTACATCTAGTATTTGTACATCAATGTGCCCAACTAATTACTCTACTCTTCCTTTTCCTCTGGAGATCGCTCGGTTGGGTCTGGAATATCCTTGTATCGGATCAATGGGGTTTCTTCGCTGTTGTGTTTCTTTGCGACACCGTTACAAGGTACAAATAAAGACAAATTGTTTCAACATTCAAAATTATTTGCCTCCCATTTCAAGAATTTTATATTCGTATTACGAGAGAAACATAACATATCCATTCAATCTGATTAATTTCAACTCCAAGAGCACGGGTTCCAATCTTGCTCGGCAGAACTAGATGAGGTTTTCAATTGGGGTTAATCTCACTTACTCCAGACAAATACCGGTTCTGCACCTTACGTTACCCGACAACCCAACATTTATCCTTCCCAATTCCATCACGGTTAGGTGGAAGAGCTGGCCTCATATGGCCTGAAACTCGCCAAAAGACACGTAATAAATAAATATTTTTTGCCCGATACCCAAAACTCAATATCATCCGGATCGTCATCCTCTCGACTTGTAAGTAAACATTTAACCGTTTCACACAACTACACTCTCTCAACTCTTCACTTCTGAAAACCAGTTGGGAATCGGTAGTATTCCATCACACTTAATCCAGGCTTTGGACTGGCAAGATGATTCTTTTACAATCATCTTGGCGTGTTTAGAACCTATAGTTTTTTTTCTTTTTTTTTGTTGTTTTTTATATTTTTTTCTTTAATAGTAAGGTAAATGAAAGAAGATTACTTTTTTAATCATATATTACTCCAGTTTCAAAATACAAGAAATGACCTTTAAGCAAGTACTTATATCACCGGTTTCTTCGTACTTCTTCAAAACATCTTCAATCATACTGTCCATACGCGGGTTCGCTTTCTTCCTCCTCTGTCCGTCCAAGCACATATCACTGACGGCTTCGGAAGTATTCTTCAAAGTTTTCAACAAATCGGTAAATCCTCGTTGTGGGTTTCCAACCAAAGCATTGATTTTGGAGTTCCACCCTACAACACCATTAGGAGCTCGGTGACTTTTTCCGTGCACACTCCATGTCGCGATTGGTATGTCTTCATTCTTGAGCCATCGCTTCTTGAAATATTCTAGGAAATCGGAAAGCTTTTGATTTGCAGGAGCCTGCACTACTATTTCTTGCCATCCTTTGTCAACGTCTTCTGGTTTAAGAAATGCGAGAGCTGCACACATGCTGATGCGAAGTGTAATATCTCCATTTTCCCGGTAATCCGATGTAAGATCGAGTTCTTGCACTTTCCTCCACAGACTTTGTTTCATATGATAAAAACATCCACTTATCTGTGCAACCGGAAACACTTCGTGCAGAGCCGATAATAAAGTGGCTTCGAAGTCAACGTGGATTGCCACAGGATTCCACTGAGGAACTGCTTCTAAAATAACACGAAAGAGGCGCACGTATGTCTCTTTCTTCTTATTCGGAAGGAGTGCATACACAGCGGGGATGACGTCTATGTTATCTTCCCAGGTGCCGACATCTGCGTGTATTGTATAGATCTTTCTTCAACGTCGTCATCAGCCAGGAGAAAGTTGCTGCCATCTTTCATTTCTAACTTATCAGCTTCAAGAATAATCTCCCTCCTCTTGATCTCCGCTTTATTCCCCAGAGCTAGATGTCGTTGATTATGCAACGTTCTTTTCAAATATATAGGAACTGGCAATTTCGCAACGTATTCTGGACCTCTGTCGTGAAAATGACCTAATTCCTCTTTGAATATGTCCGAAATGGACGTAGTTTCTTCCCTGGCCCTCTTCTTCGCGTCTTGTATTCGCTTCTTCACTTCCAAAGTCTGTTCTTGCGGAGGCCCACACTGATGATCTGACACATCGAGCACTTCGCCACTATTTGTTTTCAAACGTCCTTTACAACGTCTCGTTTTATTCATCACACACAACCACGTTACATCACCCATTAGATTAACCCTTGTCTTGCTATAAGCATACCCGTTGTAATGAGCGCAAAGATTTCCCTTGTTGGTGTATGTAACTTCCATGGTGAGAACTTTTTCTTCAACAGGATGTTCGATGGTCGAAAGCGGACACACAACTGAACGACGCGTAGTCGGTGGCAGTGCGCATGTCTGACCCCCCTCATCTTCACTCTGCAGTTGCTTTTGCTCCACTATTGGTGAGTGGTTAGGGGCAGTGAGGTGGGGTACGAGGTAGAAGGGGACGCGCATGAAAGCGGAGACACTTCTTATCTTGCTCTACCTCCGTTTTTCCTTATGGACTCGCCCGAGAGGCGACGGCTCGGATATGCCAGGGCTGCACAAAATCTTCTGAAGAGATCAGTGATATACCAAATCAGACACGCCTATTTTTTTACAATAAAATATATCACCCGTACATTATTTAATTATTTGATGGAAAATTTTGAATTTCGCTTTACTCAAAATCTTCATGTGACTCGCTCTATGTTATATAAAATTTCGTAGAAAAGTAACACGTTAATTAATCTCGTCATTTTCCATGTTTCGGAGTTAGGAAGTCTGCGAGTCTATGATGCAAAAAGAGGATAAACAATAAAATTTTAACAAATATGAAAATCGAGTCAGCATTTTGTTCTAAATGAACATTTGAAAACTACATTAATGCTTTATTACTACAAAACACTATCATAATGATTAAACCAAATCATAAAATTTTATGGTGAGACAAAATTAGATAAATAAACTATAATGGATGAGAAAAATTATATATCTTTAGAACAATTTTAAGATGGAGTGAAGGTATGAAAATATGGCTTACATTTACACACATTTTACATTTCTACTTTACATGTATTTGCATGTATTTCTAGTGGACATATTTCATTAGTTACATTAAAGGACACTTTTTTAAGAATTTTGAAAAAGAAGTGACTATTTCTATCGTTTGAAGGATATTATTTCAAGATGTGACTATGTACACGATTTATTTAAGAAATTTTTGGGACTTTTTGGATACTTTTTGTGATTTTTATGGTTGAAATCTAGAAGAAATAATGCTAAACCTGAGCGAAAGTCGTAAATTATTTATCTGCATGTCAAATTTATTGATATATATATATATATATATATATATATATATATATATATATATATATATATATATATATATATATATATATATATATNAGCTCCGTTGATGCTGAATGTGGAAATAACTTTCCTTGTTCCTGTTACCTGACCGCGTCGATTCCGGTGGCAATTGTGGGGAGGTTTATCTGTAAAAACGTGTTCGCTTTCTACACTCGACTATTCTGTGGAATTTCAAGCGTTGGCTTTCGAGACTCTTAATGACGTATTGGCTTTCCAGTCTTGGCATTCGGTCCAGACACTCACTATTTCAATAGACTTAAAAACTATACCTCTGTGAAGGTGTACCAAGCAGAGGAAGTACACAGCTGTAGGGAACTAAAATGAACGTAATACTAATAAAATTGAAAGAACGAAAAACCCTCTCCAGATACGAAATTGCATGTTTGTCTGCCTACAATTAAATTACATTTACTTTACACGTATTGTGCTATTTATAAGACGCAAAACGTCTTGATATAATATTCAAGAAATTTCTTATTATTAAAATTAGAAATGTAGGAAATATTATGGGTGCTCGGACGTCGAAAAAATAGTTTTTCATATGACGGAAGGACGCATGTCGAGAAGGTGTAATTTTTAAAATTAACTAGGTATAAATGTTTTCAAGAATTTTTTTTTAAAAGATGTCTTTCAATGGTACAATTTTATGAATATTTTAGAAATTGTTGACACGTAAATTTAATTATACAATTTGAATCAAAAAACTTTTCCTTTCTTCTTTTGGTCAAAAAACGATTATTTTCTGTGATACTTCCTCGATGTTATGATTTAACATTAATGCTCTAAATAATTTCTTTAATTAATTAAGTAGATGTGTTATTTAAACGGATATGATTAATTTGTCTGTGAAATTGCACATAAATCTTATTTTTTTTGTAAACTTGTTTTTGCTTACTACTGAAAAATGTATGAGAAAAGTTTAACATTTTGTTTTGAAGTGTGCGTCTCGAGCCTCCGCCTTTTGTGAAATTGCGTGCATGCTACACATCGAAAAGTGCTGAAAAAGCAGTAGCCAAAGGTGAAAAATTTGGATTCAGTGCGTACTAAAAACATGGTACAAAACCGGGGACACCATTTCTCTCCAACCGTATGGAGTTCAACAAGAGTTATCACATAGACTTCATCCAATCGAGTGGGGCATCTTACAAGATGTCGTGAATGGGCTATTTTTTTTCAAGATTTCTACCACAAGAAAGCAGAAGCAGGTCAGTAAACTGAAACGACTTTCAGTATATCACAAAAAGCGCTTTCCCATATTCCACAAGAACGTCAGAATCAAAACTATTACCCTTACATTATGAATATATCCTCCTCTCAGTTCTCTGTTCAGGAAACAGAAATCCTGAGGAAAAGTCTAAAACTAGTCACACCTCATACTTCCAGTAAATCACAGATCAAAAATCTCTGCATCCATTTAGATTCTGTTCTTCAGACAGTCCCAAACATACACTCACTGAATCTATCAATTAAACAATCAAAGCTTTTGAAAAAAGATCACTCCACATGATAATAACACGATTTAAAATCTTCAAGACAAAGTTAAAAATAGATGATCTTTTATTACAAATACGACAAGGGAAACACAGTGATAGTCATGGACTCATAAAGTTCACAAATTTATCCGAGATAATCCAATTTCTCTTCTCCTTAAAAGTCCCACTTGCATACACTAAAAAACTATAAAAAAATAAGCTCAAACATTCTCAAGGATTAATCCCATTTCCCAAAAACTTCCTTCCAATCCCCAACCTCCACAACTTTACGGTTCACCTAAACTTTACAAAATCTCCATTCCCATCAGATCTGTTGTGTCAAACACTAAGTCTATCACACTCAGGCTAGCCCATATACTCAACTCAGACTTCCACAAACATCATTTTTAGACCCAATCACACTATCAAAAGAAGTTTAGGCCTTATAGACCGTATAAGGTCTATAAGACTTCACCGTTCCTGCTAATGTAAAACTTGTCTTAATGTCTTTCCCAATATATCATCATTAATGTCTTTCCCAGTACTCCAACTAAAGAATCTAAATCGATCCTCGACGACATTGTAGATAAATCACCCTGCTCCGTTGTTCTTAAAGTTGAACTATTCAATTTAATATCAGTTTGTTTGGACGTCAAATATTCCAGATTTAATGATAAATTCTTCTCTCAAGTTTCTGGACTCCCCATGAGAAATCTTTCCCAATACTAGCGGACATTTTTATGGACAATTTTGAAAATAATATTTTAACTTCTTGACCCCTGTTCGCCAAAACTAAAACAAAGTATTGGTTTCGATATGTTGATGACATCCTAGCCCTGTGACCTGGTATACTCATAGACAACTAGAAAAGTTTACACAATTACTTAATAATGTCCATCCGAAAATTATATTTACCTCAGAAATCGAAAACGAACACGAATCCCTAAACTATTTAGATCTGACCATTACTCTTAATGACAACACATTTCTTCAACATTTAGAAAGCCCACGTTTTCAGACTTAATAATTCACAACACTTCAACACACCCATCTACCCACGAACACGCAGCTTTTCACGCGATGATACACATCCATCCCCCTCTCACATTAAGATAGGCAACAAGAAAGAACACCCTCAAACACATTGCAGCCAAAAACGGATACAACACTTCACTTATAGACTTTGTCAACCACAAAAAAATAAAAATAAATAACCACCACTGTCCTTAGACCTCTCGATAAGAAATCAGGTAAATTTATCATTTCTTGGAACAATCACACTAAAAATTACAACCCATAAAAAAACAAGTTTTTCACACAGCATTTAGCTCAACGAAAACACTCAATCATTTCCTAAACCAAACCTAACACCCATCCCTTTAAATCTTCGAAGTGGGGGGTATTCATTCATGTAGAGATTGCAATGCATCAAAAATGTTCTAACAAAGAATGAAACAAAACGCTAGGAAACACCCAACTAACCAGTCTCATTTTGCCTCACACCCTCTCAAAACCGAACGCAGTTTCAACTGTGACACTAACATACACGTTCTTGAAATAGAAAACAGATATTATCAAAGACTTAAATACAAAATGATCCACGTACACAATACCATTAACATTAATCTGAACCAACAAATTCCAGAACTTTCATCCCATTACTCACTTTAGCTAAATAAACCCTTCCTCTACCTTCTTCAAAAGACAGAATTTCCTAGAACACCTGATAGAGTTTCTTAATCTTTCCGGCAAAAGACCGTTGCCGTTTACTTTTAGTACTCTCAGGAATATAAAGTTATGTATTATTATATAAAGTACCGAACCCAGACACAAACAAGCAAATATGCCAAAATATTCTTCTGAACAAAGAGATTTGTCGTTCAGTTTACTGATTTCCTTCTTCTTTTACATTTTTGTGATTAAACATTTCTGTGTATTTTTATTTCGGTTATTATTCATTTTATAATTTTATATTATTATTACTATATTTTTTTATTCTTAATCTGAAGATGCTGACTACGTCAGTAAAAAGCTTTCACTTTTTAATAATAAAAAATAACCGTATTCTCCCCGGTACTAGCCTCGTGCTCAGCAAGTAAATGTTGGGTGCCAGGAAAATGAAAATTTCACCATCCTCAAAAATAAATATGACACAAAATAAACAGTATAACAATATATTAACAGTAAAGAAATTCACAGATCCTTTTTTATATCTCTGAGATATGCCCCGCTGCCAGAGGGCAATACCACAGGTTCCACACTCACAAAGACCCGAACAACACAGCATAGGTTGGAAAATATTGGTTTCACTCTTGGTATTACTAGGAAAACACGTATCAGTAGCAAAAGTCCTGTTTAGGACAAATAACTTCTTCTTTAGAACAGAGGAAACAATTTAAAGTGGAAACAATGATGATTGATCACTTCACCAAACAGTTCTTTCTCAAACAGTGGTTTTGAAAACAATTCATTAAGAGTTATTATTCCTTTTACCACACACAACAAACTAATTACGTTTCTACATTTCATCAAAGTAGCCGTGTCAGAAATCAGCAAGTCCTCACTAAGATCTTCACCATTCACACCAGTCACCGACCGCAATAAGTAAGACAAAAAAAGACCCCTAGCGCAGCTAACGCTCCCTTTTCATACCAACACGAACTACTTTTCTTTTCGTTCTCGCTTCATAATGCTTCCGCGCGTCTAAACGTCACTGTGAATGGCGCGCACTCTTGCGCAACCATCAACTATGAAAACGACAAAATGTGTATGTGTGAGTGTGAGTTTGTACGTCCTTTATGCGCTCCTATGCCATTCATCTGATTCATGTGATTCTTTTTTTATTCATTGTAACATCACACCTCAAGCACTGATGCGATGTTATTTTTTCTTTGGTAGAAGCGGGATCCACATAAATACCAAAATCCCTATGGTAGTTTTTGTCGCTGCCACCAGCTCGCTTTCCCGAGCAATGACACACACGTGTAATAACAATAAATAATGATTTATTACAAATTAACTAGAAATCTGAATTTACAACAGAGATAAACTCCCAAAATCATTAATACTTCTAATAATCTGTTATTACACAAATAATGCTGTCAGAGAGCATTAATTACACTTGGTTAAATGTAGTTGAAGACAACTAAATTGTAAAAACCCTCAGGTTATCTGATCCTTCCCCAACAACTAACTGATACTAGTTACGACACTCGCAACTAGTAATGACTTCATTAAGACTACCGCAGCAGCCTAATGAACATCTGGTCTCCGCGACCTAGTCTTAGCTCAGTCACATCTCAGTGCTGACGGATTTCTACATTCCCGCGTAAAGAATCTGTGAGGAGCTTCACTCCTCCCAATATATACTGTACCAGACGTCACGTGATCAGCAAATAACCACGCCTTCGCCACCACCGTGCAAACACTCCTTTGGGTCACCCCTTTGGCTTCTAGGAACGCAGAGACTGCGCCGTAGAGGACGAACCGCCATGAGCGTCACCTAGGCGCTTCGCAAACACCCTTTTCGTTGTTCTATATTCGGCACGTACTTCATTCATTACTTCGTAGAATTCTTCTTTTCTTTAGGTACATCTAAATTCCAGTGGGTCAACGTCGCCGGCCGCATTCTCCGAATAAATTTGTACGTACCTTCCTTAAAAGTGAAAGGTGTTCGTTCAAACAATACCTCAATAACTGAAGAGGCTAGGGTGGGTCCCAAGGTCTTAGCGCCGACCGGCCACTTATTGTAAGATTCTTAAAAGCATCCGGCTTGGAAAATGCAAAGAAATATTAATATTTCGCAAATCGATGGCATGTCCTGGCGCCGACGTTACAGTTATAGATATGTCTCTGGTAAGGCTCTTTTTCTAAATAAGTACTTTATTAGCACTTATACAACTACAATCTAGTAAAAAATACAGACTAATAAGCAATTTTAATTTAACTTAACTTACTATTGGAAAAAATAAAAACTCAAGATTTCACCCACTGAGGACTCTTAATTAGTTGATAATTTCGCGCACTTCACTAATAACATAAAACCTCAGCAGAGTTAGTATGGTTTCTTACTTTTAAGCCTACGGGTTTCTCCAAAAATGTCCAGGAGCTGAATTGCTTCTGTATTTACATATTCATGCAGTCTCTCTTTGTGTTTTTGCGCAATTTTTTTGATGACATCATTCACTGACTGCATTTGTAAGTCCCTATGGTGATCTTGATTTCTTACATACCAGGGCGCGTCATTCCAAGATATTTAGCTTCATTTGCATGAGGTACTATCATGTTATTTATGTACAGAGTATGCCTATTTGTGAAATTGACATGCACTGATTTATTTTCATTAAGTTTAATTTTTCATCTTTTGGTCCAGTTTTGGATTTGAGTTATAGATGACTGTAACTGTTTCGTTGATTCTAAATTTGTTCTTCCAACTGTTATTACTGGTGTATCATCAGCAAAGGTCGCAAGAGTGTTATTTTCAATTGCTGGACAACCATTAGTGTATAAGAGATATAACAGTGGACTCAGTACGCTTCCTTGTGGTACACCTAAATTGATCTGTTTCAGCTCTGAATATGCACCGTTATGTTTTATTCCAAAATATATTTCTGTTAAATATGATTTCAATATTATTACATATGATTTTGGAAACATAATACCAATTTTCTTGATTAACCCCTCGTGCCCAACTTTATCAAAAGCTTGGGCGACGTCTAAAAAACAACAGAACAAATATTTTTCTCTTCTAGTGCTCTTTCAATAATGTTTATTATTCTATGGATTTGATCCATTGTTGAATGTTGGTCTCGAAACCCAAATTGGTGATCCGGTATCAATTTATATTTATCTACGATAGGCATTAGTCTTTGAAGCAACAACTTCTCAAAAAGTTTCCATAGCACAGGCAGCAAAGAAACTGGTCTGTATGATGAGGTCTCGTATGGTGTTTTACCTGGTTTTAAAATCATAATTGTCTCTGATATTTTCCAAAATTATGGTACATACTTTAATCCAAAAGAAGCATTTATTAGATGTGTAACTTTGAATATTGCTCTCCTCGGGAATTGACTCAGGACTCGACCAGTTATCAGATCAAACCCTGGAACTTTATTTGGATTGATTTTGTTTTTAATTTCCTTTTCAACTTCATTAGGTGTAACAAATTTTATTTCTTCATCGTCACAGTTGGTTTCTTCGATTCATACATCAACTTCGACCTCAGTCTCGTTAGGTTCAAAAATACATTCAAGGTGTTCGCTAAATATTTGAGCCTTTTCTTCATTACTTCTCGCCCACTTCCCATTTTCTTTTCGAATCGGTGGAATTTAAATAATAGGTCTTTTAATTTGTCTGGTGGCCTTCCAAAGGAAGTAGTCATTGCAACTATCATTTGTCAAATCTCTTAAATAATCTTTCATTGAATCATCTTTTAATATTTTTATTTCTCTTCTCTGTCTTTGGGTGAGGTTATTTAGCAATGCCTTAAAATATGGATGTCTAGTCTGTTGCCATCTTTTTCTTATCATTCTTTTCTCTTTTATTTCTCTTTTAATTTCTTTTGAATAATTATTCCCTTTTAGTCTCCTCTTGATTTCAAGGGTATTTTTCCAGGCTGCATTTTGTATATCAGTGATAAATTTCTTTATTTGAAAATCTAGTTGTTCTGGATCTTTCAACATAACTTTTAAATTTATTGTATCTTCAAGACACTGCCTAAACCCATTTCAATCTGTATATCTATTTACAAGCAATGGATTGTTTTCCGTCTGAATAATATTTTCATTTAAAGTTAAAAGTATTGGAGAGTGATCTGAATTTAAATATTTGCATTCAGTTACATGTACATAATTTGCTGATAAATTCTTAAGTAAAAAGAAATCAATCAAATCGGGAATTTTTGTCGGATCAGTAGGCCAGTATGTGGGCTTTCCTGAAGACAAAGTTTCACATCCAAATTCTTTAATTGCTCTTAATAATTCTTTTCCCTTCGATGTTGTCAATCTTGATCCCCAATACACATTTTTCGCGTTAAAATCTCCTCCAATGACAAATCTATTTCCCAGTTTTCTAAATAATTCCAGGTATTTGTGCTTTTTCAGTGGGTTTCTCGGGGGGCAGTATATGCTTACAACATTAATTGGAATATACCTTGTTCTTATGTAAACGACCGTTGCTTGTATTTCTTCACATTCATGTTTTCCTACTTCATAGTGGATATATTTTGTTTAACTATAATAGCGCTCCCTCCTCTGGCAGAATTCTGAGGATGTGTGGTGTGATAAACATTATATTCTCTAAATTTAATAAATGATTGTTTAATAAAATGAGTTTCTGATATTAAACATGCATTCACTTTTTCAATATCAAGTATTGCGTGTAGTTCTTGCTGGTGTTGAAACAATCTGTTACCATTCAATGCCATAATCCTAAGAGTTCTATTCATTTCTGACTTTTTATTCTTTTTGGGTATAGCTCCTTTAGTACTGTATTCCATGTTCTCCAACCTCTCATTAAATGACGCAATGAATGTCTCTTGGCCATTTAGTTTATCCAAAATAGGATTTTATTAATGTTATTATTTTGGTCCAATACTTGATTTAACACCTGATTTTCAGGACTTATAGCTACCTCTTCATATGTTCTCTCTGTTAATTTATCTAAAGTAACTTCAGAGACATTAGATTCTTCTTGAACTTTATAATATTTATATTTCACTCTTTCTGCTCATTGTTGATGAGTTAATTTTTCTCTTTTACCATTTAGCTTTCTATTTATAAATATCTGTAACTCCTTAGCTACATTGCAGCCACGATAATTTGCTGGATGATCTCCACCGCAGTGTACATATTTTTGTTTAACATGATCTGGTTTCTTACAATTGCTTGTAAGATGTTTTCCTGAACAATTCTGGCAAGGCTTGAGTATATATTTTTTCCTTAGGTATCACAAGTAATACGCAATAACGAAAATAGACAATCAAGTTGGGCGGAAAATCAATCTTCGGAGAAGTATATTCGCTTACACTTCCAAAACGGTTAGAGGTAGGTAACAACTATGAATGGCAAAGAAGTCCGCGACAGTTTATGTCTATCTACAAAGGTTAACGAAAATTATCAAAAAAATACGTTATTGAAAGTAGACGTGTTCATTCTTCAACTAAAGAGAGGAATTTATATAGGAAAAAAGAATCCTAATCCATTTGAATGCATTCTGTGTTTATCGCATTCAATAGATATGAAAACTGCCTTTAAATTATAAAATTTGAACAAATAGTCTACATTTTACAAGCGGTTTTGCAAGCCGTCGCCGCTGCCACCGTCGCTCGTGTGCCTCCAGAGGACCAGGCGACCCGGCGTGAGGTGCTTCACGTGAAGCAAACATTTCCGACTATTCTAAAGTATAAAGACAAGTTCAAGTGCAACGTAACAAAAACATCCGAGCGAAGCCGGAGGGGGTTGCTAGTTAGTAATAAAGATTGGTGATACTATACCGAAACATTTTCAATTTAAAGAGGGATTAAGTTGCGAAATAGTCTTAATATTTTTGGAATATGATTTGAAAGTGAGTCACAGCAGGGAAACTGCTCTTTTTTATGGAGGAGGGATTCTGATATTTGTTCTTTGGAGGGGTCTACGTCATAGGGTTTGGAGGGAGGGGCACCCCTGAGCAAGACAATCCTTTTATTTATAATATACGTCTAATAATGTACTGAGGTAAGTATGAGTTGAAAAAAAAAACATAAATCTAAAAAAGGAGTGAGCAAAGGTGAAAAATAATTTAGATAGTATAGAGGAAAAACAAAAGCTATGGATTATTATAAAATATAATTTATTAATAAAAGATTCAAAAAATAATTTAATTACACCATCTTTCAGCCTCAAGTCTGTGTAAACAATGTGTTTTTGTGCTTTTGTACTTTCTTAGTGCCAATTTAAAAATTAGATTATCCAATTTATTCCGGTTAATTGTTGCCAACCCTTGTCAATAAAAAATGGACAGTAACGGGAGTCGTTTTCGGAGTGGTAAAAGTCAATAAATGTCTTCTAATAGTAAATTTCTGAGTTTGATTTTCAGAGTCTATATAGTATAAACTATAAACTTGTGAATTTAAAAGGGTTTTAAATATGTAAATATGTAGAATGAATTTTAAATAAGTAGTATATAAAAACTGTCATAATATCAATCATCTGTTATTGTATCTAAGTCGTCAATGAAATAGGTAAATTTCAAGTTTAATATGTCGAGAATGAATGTTTCTTTTCACATCTGATGATTTGCAGTCGGCAATGCGATACGTGGAGACTACAATTCGAGTGATTTGAATTCCTCGGATATTGCACCCCATTTACATTGCTCCATTGGTGATTTAATGAGTACAGTTCTCACGGATGTCTGATCACGACTCTTTGATTCCTTCCCACGGTGTATAGCCAAATTACAGAGCTCATTATTCTCCAATTGCGTTTGTCTTGGTGATGCTGCGTTCAGGATACAAGACGTTTGAAGCATTACTCTAAGAATGGTGCAGGATTTTCTTCATTCTTCATAGAGCAGTGTGGTGAATTACAAATATTATCGGTAATAACAAAAAAGGTAAAGCTAGGAGAGTCCACGCACAGTTAAATATAATAATTTGGTGTTCACACCGGTAGGCTAGGTGAGAAGCTTATGAAAAATTTTATCAAATAATTTTAATGTTAAATTTTACAAAATATTTTGTACTACAACCATTCCAAAGAAATTGAAGAACGTACGTTGGGAAAAGCAATACATTATTCTAGACCAATGGTGTCAAGAAATGGAGCACGCGAATGGACATGCGTTCACCCGCGCGCCCAGAGATCGAAATCACTATAACGGCTTCTGTTATCGAACACCATGAAGAGGTTAACTAAGTCTTCTCCTGGTCACTTCAACCACGCGTTCTACTCGCTTCTGCACAATGAAACTAGGGAGTAAAAGGGTATCCCCAGTTAAGAAAGGTAAAATGTCCTAAGTCTTGGATTTTCGAATAACTTGATTTAAATGATTACATAGACTCCTAAAAACTTGTGTTTCCACGGTCATTAGGTTCATTCGCCCCTCCTCCCTCCTACAAGGGATAAAAACGTGTTCTTTTATGACCTCTTGGTGGAGTAAACAATCTTAATTTTTGCGTGAAGGTGGGTAATTAGAACACATATTCAGGGATTTTTTCGAGGTCATTCAATGTCACGTACGAAAATAACAGGTTTTGGCCAAAGTATAGCATATGGTCCAAAGAGGGTTCGAAAAAATGATTAATGTCATAATACTACAAATATTATTACGGTTCCGAAAATATAAGCCGTATTCTTCGCTCTTCATATTTACGGTAGTTATAAAGAAATATTGTTCCGCACTATTTTCTTCTCTCCGCCACCGTTTATGTTAGTATGTTAGGGGTATGTTAATTATAATATGGCTCGCGACAGCGAGCCATGAACAATTATAATGAACAATGATGTTAGGTTAGCCATGAACAATGATGTTAGGTTTGTTAGACCCGGCGATTTAGTTTTAAGAAAATATGTTGTATGTGTGAAGATGGAGGCGATGGTGGAGGTAGCAGCACTCGCGGAAGGATATACGAAGNGTAAGGTAGATTTGGTCCCAGGTTTTTTTAAATACAAAAAAACAAACAAAAACTATTTCCAAGCAGAAAATTCAGATGTACAGCAAATTTTATTTTGCCATTTGGTTAGACGTATAAAATTCCACGTTTATGAATTTCAAAAGTGAAGAAGTCAATATTGTTATCATGGCTGGTTAATTATATTATGCATTATGAGAACTTGTTTAGTAACATCTATTTAGTGTACCGTTTTTTATCTTCAGACTCAACATGTATTTGAATATAATGAAATCATTTGCGTTTAAGAAATTGTACAACTCATTATAGAGTCAATGTACTTCGTGGATTCGCAGTGTGTGTTCTATACGAATTTCGTTGTTTTTACCAGCAACTGTTATGAAGATGAAAAGGAGG
Source organism: Laupala kohalensis (assembly GCA_002313205.1). NCBI lineage: Eukaryota > Metazoa > Arthropoda > Insecta > Orthoptera > Trigonidiidae > Laupala > Laupala kohalensis. The sequence goes on from NNCF01132116.1 coordinate 187,094, forward strand.
GAGGATCAGAACTTCTCGCAACCTGTGAGTTCATGACCGACTAACTCCCTCACACGAAAGGCGTAAGTTTTACTTTACTTGATGCATTTCACCTCATCTTTGAAACACACTATTATTTTCATTTTCGACAAGTACGAAAAATTGTGGAAGGGAAATCATTAACCGGGCCATTTGCTTTCGTATTACCAGCATATATGGTTGTCTTCAACACTTCGGAGTAACACGCCGTAAAAGAAAGAAATGAAAAATAGAAAAGAAATGTATGTTAATTTTTATTCATTACAACTAAACAATCTTCTTAAAACACCGAGTTTTGTACACAGAAACGAAAGACTAGTACTTGGACAATGTGAGACATTTATTTAACGCAAGCATAAAATTTCAACAGGAAATTTCTGACATTCTGAATCTCGGAAATATCTTAGTATTCGCATCGAAAGATGGACAATCTATGTGATTTGTAGCATTAATTCTGTAGAAAATACATAGATTTCGCTCTTTTGAATCAGTTACAGAAAAATTTAAAGATGTCACTATACACAGCGAAGCACAATAAGTGGAACGCTTCCTTCATATCGTTGTAACATTTATTTTTTAGATGAATCTATGTCAAATTTTGCATGAAGTTACCCCTAAACTGTTAGAATTGTCCGTAATTTCACAACATGTCGACAATAAAAAACTGCCGCAATGTTGCCGTATTTGGTGTAATTTTAGAAAAATTCTGGAAAATGAAATTTTAAAGAACTTGTCGGTTTTACGGCGATTTTACTGTTATATTTACAGTACAATTGCACAGTTTTAAGAAGAACATGATCAATTTTGTGATTTTACAGCATATCTTAATAAGTTTGTGAGTGTGCTTTGTATCTTCTAGTAGCAGTTATCTATTTTTACTTATGTTTTAGGACAAGTAAAATGCAAAGTATCCTGTAAGTGATTTAGTGACGTTTCTGTCGTGATGGGGAGCTCGGAAATGAAAATTATATTATTATTGAATCATATTGATATATACAAGTGAAGTACAATACAGTACAATGCTGTAAATGTACCTAGGAATAAGTATCAGACAAACAGTCATTACGAACAGGAGTTTCTGCCAAGTCTGGATAATTTTTTTCCGCACTTCTCTGTAAAATTACGGAACCTTCATGCTGTAAATCTAGCACGCCTTGAAGTAAATTAACAATACCGATGCTGTAAATGTGCAACATGTAGTATATTCACATTACCTTGCTGCTGTGATAATTATAGGTTTTTGTTGTTGTAAGTTCATAGATCATGTGCAGGATACTTCCCCACACTTTATTTGTAAAAATACAACAGATAATTCTAACAGTATATATGTTACCGTGAAAGACCGAAATTGGAGAATGTCGACTTTCACCGGTTAATGTCAACATTCACATAGTCACTAGGTGTATGTCCGAAATATTTGCTAAGTACCTTTATTTCTGACTTACACTGGTAAATGTCGACATTCACCATGCACTAATGGTGAATATTAAACATGTCGGAGATTTTATTTTCTTACCAAGAATTTAAAACACACAGTACATTCTAAATGGGAAAAGAAAATAATCGCGACATAAAAAATTATGAATATTCTAAATGGGAAAAGTAAACAGTACATTCTTAATGGGAAAAGAAAATAATAGTAATAAAAAAATTATTTATGTGATTCAAATATTTATTGCAACAACTTAAACTATTATGACATTTTGAATTGCACAAGAGTCCCTTGCTTTTACAGCTGCATTTATTTGTGGAACACTTACTTTTGCAATGACAGTGTGTATAGCCTTGCCCCCCACTTCTCGAATTAGCTGCAGCTGCTTCTCTCAGCGACATTTCTACAAAAGAAATCTCATCTATGGAAAGTAACTTTTCTTTACAAATTATGAACTGATTATAGTGTGTAAAGTTGCATGAGGGTACCATTTTTATTTGCCAGTTTATAGAAGTCAGAGTCTTCTATTCCAACAACCGCCAACACATTTCGGCTATCTGTACGACCACGGTCGACATCAGGGACTTGTATTCGTACAGTATCACCAATTTGAGCAGGAGGAAATTGTTTTTGTGAGGTTCGTAACATTTTTGCTGTTTGCAGTAGAAGATTCTCTTTCGCAACCGCTCTTTTTATAGAAATTAACTCGTGTTTTTCAGTCAGAACTTGATGTGAAGACATTGTAGATTGCAGGTCCTCTTCAATATTTTTCTTTGGAATATGGTTTTCGGTATGACCACCGCTCAATTTTTTTCAAAAGTATTAACAATTTCTTCAAGCTTTTCTTCGGTTTCAATATTTGCGATTTGTTCGCTGGACAAAAAAGACGATGCTATACCTCTTTCTGCTTTAACGCCAAACATGGCTTCATAAGGACTTTGGCGTATTCCTTCGTGATATGTAGTGTTCTTGGCAAATTGAACAAAGGTTAACCATCTGACCATTTGTTTGTATAGTTATCATTCATCCATGCAGTTAGCATATTCTGTATATCCTGATTGGCCCTTTCAACTGAGCCTTGTTTGACTGTGACGAGGCTTCCCATGAACTATCTTAACATCTTTCCACATAGCGCATATTTCGGATATGACTTGATTACTGAATTCTCTACTATTATCTGATTGCAATATTGCTGGTGCACCAAATGTTAAAAATATTGAAAGAACGTGATACGCTACTTCTTCAGCTCTTTTAGTTTTCAAAGGTCGTAGCTGGACAAACTTAGTTAAATGATCTTGATACACCATTATGAACTTATATTCGCCATCTCTGTTTGACTGCAGATCTATCAAATCAACTTGACATCTTGAGTTTAACTCAGAACTGACCATTAGTTTCATAACAATACCTTTCTTAGGTGCACTGTGTTTCATTTCACACTGTCTGCATAAATTTAAATACAACATTACAACTTTATATGTAATATTTTTGTATTTAACTTGCAACTCTTTAAGCATACGTGTTCTTCCTCCGTAGCCTATTCTGGTGTGAGTTTCATATAGTATACTGAACAATTCTTCATTGGTAACATAATACTGTAAATTCGTTTCCCCTGGTTTTAATGGTACAATTAACTTCTCTTCATCATTAATTTTTAAAACGTCAAAACGTCGTCTGTAATCCAAAGGTGTGTTGCACTTAGTTTTAGCAGAAACCACTTCAGAAAGTATTTTAGAGTACTTTTCTTGAGAAAAATAAAAACAATTGTCTTCTCGTTTACCCGCAATTAATGGATTTACATTTTCAAGAAAAAGATCACGATTTACTGCAGTATCCATTTAGTATAAATTACGGTATCCGAAAAAAAATTAAGAAAACGTTGCTCGCATCATCAAAGTTGCCCTTTTCTGGGAGTAGAATTTGGAATCACAGTATTGTTGATAGTGTTCTCATAACTGAAAGAATATGTTGAATTCATCACTCATTTCCTTTTAAAAAGCAGCGGAGATGCGTCTTGAGCATTGTTGTCTCCTCGTCACCTCTTCTGTTGATAACAACAAACGAAGTGACGGAACTTGCATTTTAAGTACTTCTTTCAAGTATATTAAATGATTATTTTAATATTTGTTTTATTCATCATTTAATGTTTAAAAGTATTCGAGAAACGATTGTCAGCGATATTTGTAATGTTAAATCATGTTTTTTAAACGCACCGACAACATTGCAGGTTTACACCGACACAGAGACTCGAAAGAAAAAGAGAATTAAAAATAGGTTTCTTTCAGTGTACAAGTAAAGGTGAAAAGAGTTTTTGGTGTCATATACAGTGAGAAAAATATATATTCATAATTTTTTATGTCGCGATTATTTTATTTTCCCATTTAGAATGTACTGTGTGTTTTAAATTCTTGGTAAGAAAATAAAATCTCCGACATGTTTAACATTCACCATTAGTGCATGGTGAATGTCGACATTTACCAGTGTAAGTCAGAAATAAAGGTACTTAGCAAATATTTTGGACATACACCAAGTGACTATGTGAATGTTGACATTAACCGGTGAAAGTCGACATTCTCCAATTTCGGTCTTTCACGGTAACATATATATTTCTTGAGACTATTCGCGCTCGGCAGTCCTTAAAATATAATGGATAGATGATTTCACGAAAATAAAGCGAAAAATACACACAGATGTTTATGAGAGATAATATCTCGTGTACAGGATCAATAAATTTTGCTCTGAAATGTGATATGAAAAAATCACCCGTCCTCGAAAACCTCCCCATCCCATCTGCATTTAGGAGTAAGTTTTTCAAATGTTCTTAAACGATTCTGAAGAATGTGCGTGAGTGTCAGCTACATGTGTTGAGTGTTCACCCACCCCTGATAATAACCCTCCGTTTAACCATCCCTTCAAGCAAGTCAGTCCGTGTCGAAAATTTATTTTCTACGATTAATTCGTTTCCATTATATCAAACACCATTTTATTTAATGCCAATAAATGAATGCAATACATTCTCTTCAAAAATGTTGGACCTACCACGCAACCACTCCCGTCGCGGGATTACTTTTGTGACGAACACTTACGTCCTGCAGGAGAGACTAACACGCAACCTTCTAATAACATTTGAAAAATTTATCCATGAATAGAAGGGGGATAAATGGCGTAGAATGTAGTTATCGAGGATATGTAACTTCTTTCATCTAGCCTTCCAGAGAGGAGTTTATTGAGTCTGGTCACGAAATACTAGCCCTGCCAGACATCTGAAAGTGTTCTTTCTTCACTTTATTTTTGCAAAATTTCCATCCCATCTACTCTAAAGGTTGCTGAAAGTGAAGCGAATACAGGACTCTGAAGAATTAGAAGACTTAGAAGAGTCCTTAGAAAACATGCAAAACCGTCACGCTAAACTGCTCATTTACAAAAGATACATTTTAAAACATTTAAGTTATAGTGAGATCATAAAGTAGGCGATAAAACTTCATCTTCTACGGAAATACACGAGTTGTTTATCACCTGTAGTCAATTCCTCCAAACTAAACTATTTTATACAATTTGAATTTTTCCAAAAACATTTTTCATGAAAGCTAAATTGTATTACTATTTTCCAGGAATTCGATCTCGTATTTCGTTATACATATGCAACTATCTGGAACTTAAATTAGACAAATTTCTACCAATCTTTGTACAATAGAATAGATATTCATTGAGAAATCCTGAATAATCTCTCACGAAAAAAAGAATGTCATTCATTGTCAAACCGACTAAAACACGTAGACTTGAGTGGCTATTTATTTGTTCGAATTTTTCAACAGACATTTTACCTCCTCCAGCAAAAGTGTAAATGCTAATTCATTTGAAGGTCAAAGTATACTTTTGAAAAATATTCAAAAATTCACTGTTCCAACTATTTTATTTTTCTTAAATATACTGTATTCATAGTGTAATTAGTATATGTTTAATCCGCATTATCGGTAAAGTTTGGTATAGATGCAGTGAAATAATTTCCACTCACATCGCGTACTTTTTCGTTTACCAATGGTGTGTTTGTAGGTATGTCATTTTAATGTTATTTTTAAAGGAGAATAGAATATAGTGTGCATCTCATGTTTCTCATTGTATTTGGAATCTTTCACCCACACGAACGTCCTTAGTTGCGAATTCATATCCAATGACGGTGTATCCAGTGACGGTGAAGAGAAAGAGAGAGAGGGAGAGGGAGAAAGAAAACAAGAATCTGTTGTTGTTTTTCACAATTTCATTTGAATAAATTAATGAAAGATTTCAGTTTTAGTTATATTTGTTGTAATCTAAAACACGTTTTTTGTAATATTAATCTCGGATCACGATTTTATATGCTGCACGATTACAACCAGTGTTATATTGTAGATCATTGTATTATTAGAACATGTAATTTATTAGTTCCTTGAGTGGTTTAATGTGATTTATAACACGAGAAATAAAATTTTGTGTTATTAATTCATATTTTATACAAAAGTTTCCTATATTTATTTAATTTCTTTTGATATATATGAAAAAATAAAAGAATCACAAATTATGTGAAATTACGTTAGACAATACACGTGAAGAGAAAGGGAAAGAAAGAAAGATAGAGAGAAAAAGTAAAACAACGATAGAGAAAAGTGAGGGAAAGAAAGAGTGAAAGAAAGAAAGAAGGAAAGAAAGAAAGAAGGAAAGAAAGAAATAGGAAGAAAGATAAAGAAAAGAACCTATGGTATTAATATGAGTTAATACATTTCAATTTGNNGCGTTGCAAACCTAACAGATCCAAAACTGGTCAGAGCGTGGGACATAGAAAAATAAATGGGCCCTTTTATGTTATCAGTAGTGTACTATCCATACATATCACACTCTCTAATTCCAACTACAAATCTAGCGGACTCTATAACTCGAAAAAGCAATATGTAATTTCTTGATGTTCCTATGTTCATTCCTTGACTCAAAAGAAAATTACAAATTTATTTTAATACATGTATATTTTCAAGTTGTTCCTTTACCATAAAATAATCTTTATACATGAAATTATGTACAATACAAATGTGGTAAAATAAATCTCTAAAACTCGAATTTTTATTTTATCATGACTCTAAAACTTGAATAACATATGCCTCTATAAGTTGAAGTTGATAATGTTTAAAACCTTATCTCAAGTCCTCTATAACTCGCAAACTCGTTAACTCAAAACTTATAACCTTTCCTTTTATGTTCGAGTTAAAGAGGCTACACTGTAGTACATTACTGTATTTTTTTATTTGTAAATATCTTGTAATTTTCTACACAGGCTTGCTTGTAATATATTTGTTCCATACCACATATTTCGAAACTTAAATTTCAAGACACTATAATCTCTCCAATACCTTCAATGACAAAAATGTGGGAAGCAGCAAAAAATCACAAAACCAAGACGTTTAATTTAAAAGTGGTAAATAAAATTAAGCAAAAATAGAGAAATAAATTATTTCCATGTTTGGAGATCGAATAGAACTCTGCCCAGTGTTAATGAATATGATAACATTCATTAAGAACAAGATGAAACATCTAATATCGGATTTTTTACTGTTGACTCTAATAGCAGAGGAGAGCACAACAAAAATAGGAAAAAAAGAACAACACCGTTTTCATTTTGTTCTGCACACATTCAAGTGAGAAATTGATTTTATGAATGAATATTAATTTTTTGAAACGTGAAATTTTTGAAAAAAAAAACATGATATTTTTACGGTTTTTGTCGAGACGCTGTCTTTTTTATATAAAATAAACTAAGGGTCCCAAAAATTATTCTTATATATTAGGATGCGTATAATTGCTGTTGTGTGTGTGACAACATTTAATAATTTCAAGCTTCTACTCACAAAACATAAAGAGTTTTTTAAAAAAAAAACACTCCTATAAACGACCAGACATATAATTAAGGAATAAAGTGTAAACCATGGCACTCAGAAAAATGCCGTGATCAAATGATAAATGAAACTATGTTTTGAATAAAGCGACCAGTAGTGTATTACTGTCGAGCGAGTGGCCACACGTAAAGTAGTTCTGGGAGTTATTGATAAATATGTGGGAGTAGGACACAGCTGCGAGAGACAAGGGTGGCGAAGCCTTCCGGCTTTTGTCCTCCAACGAGTTCTCATCTCGCTGCTCGACCGTGCACACGCGTCTCTGTAGCACGCTTAGCGAAAGAGTAATAAACGAGACACACCTCACTCCCACATTCTTGTGGCGATGACGCCACAAATATATCGTAACTGTGATTCAAAAATTATGTTGATTTGAAAGCACACTGGATTAATCAAAAGCAAAATATTGCAAATACGTCACTGTAATAGAACATAATGAAGTTAATAATACATAAATTAACATTTGTCGATTTGAACAGTGTCGTCACAAAATCTGAAAGTCCCAAAATCCACTAGTGAGAAAACCCCAAAAGTCAGGTAGAAGACCATTCCGGCTTATCTCCAGTAATGAGGGGGAGGGGTGAAATAATTAGTATCACCCGGCTGGTATATTCATTTCCTATTCAGAACTCTCTGTACAAGTTTCTAAAAAATTAACCATTAATCTCAAATATCTAAGTGACGTATCATTTTTATCGGAAGATGAGTAAAATAAAACGAATCACATTTCTACGATGCTTAGTTTCTAAGATAATCGACAAGTTGCTGGGACTATCTTGTGTACTCCCGACAGTGTTAACTCTTCATTCGTGTTTCACACGTTTTATTAGCTTATAAGAAAACATTAAATAGATAGTATTTTTATTATTATTGAATATTAATTTTTGCACATTTTTCAAGAAAATTTGCCATCCAAAGCCTTAATACTTCCGACAGAATTTCAACAGAAAAAATTAATATAATGAACTCTAGATTTCTGTCCACTCTTAATTATAACCGAAAGTAATATACCTCCACAGCGTAGCCGGCAGTACAAGTGTAATTCATTAACTACTTTAACACTCAGAATACTCTCAATAACTTTCCGAGAGTTTTTCTCTCGATACAAAAATAAAATGCGTTATCCCTGCTAAGAGATTTCAGTGCGAGCATAACATAAACAATAAAAATATTCTTTGTTTTAAGATTTAAAATAATTAATAGTTTTATTTCTCGTAAAACCATTCAAATCCTCTTACAACCATTAGTTCCATGCCAGTTAAGGGCTTAAGTTGAAATAAACTCAATGAGGTACTTTAACTCAGCGTCGAACGCTGTAGACTGACGTTTTGTTCCACAATAGAACAGCGTTTTTATAGATTTCTTCCCAGCGTTCGTCTATTTAAGAATGGTAACTCTGCATTAAAAGGAGGTTTAACATTTCGGGAACGCGACGTCGTAGGACCTTGATTCAAATTTTGAGTTGTTCGTCAATCTCACAGGAGTATAATGAGCGGTCAGTGTTGTTTGTCAATCTCATAGGAGTATAATTATTAGTTAATTTAATAACAATATGAACTAGAACATTGACTTGGGTATAAAGGAAAAAATTGACTACAACAGATGGAAAGGTGGGACTGTCCACCTGAGTATCTATACCAATGAAATTAATTTCTTTGCTGAGTTTGTGTTTCGAATGGTAACTCAATTTTAAAAGAGAGAGAATGCTATCTAGATTGTGATTCAAATTATGTTTTATTCGTCTATCTCATACGAGAAAAAGGAGTCGTCACTTAATAATGTAAGATTAATGGTTCATGTCATTGCAACATGTACTAGGACTTAGAACTTGGGAATAGAGGGAAAAATGACCACAACAGATAATGAAATGTGGGACTACCTGTTAGTGACCCCTCAGAGGGTATTTTCCTCGACGCAGGTGCAGGGATTTGGGGTTTTGTCACACATTTGGTCGTTTCGGGTCATGTTGCTTTCGGTTTTTGTCACAGATCCATTTGAACGTGTGTCTTATTTCCTGATGCATATTTCGGTCCCATTTCACTTTACCACCCTTGTTTTCCAAACTTCAATAGGTTTTGAATCACCAACAGTGAATGTATGGTCTCGAATGCTATTTAATTCAATCTCTGGCGTTAACATTACCCTTGTCTGAAAATTTCGCTCTTTCAAGTATCCGCAGCCTTCAGTCATCTGGACAACAATCAGCTTTCAAGTGTTTTTGTAATAGCGTTTTTAAGGAGGCGAATTGGGCATTGGGACATCGTCCATCCTGCCCCTCCCCACCTACCTACAGGTCGCATTAAAAAAGTTAAAATCACAAGAGTAAACACAATATTTAATAACAATATGCACGCGTATCTCCCTTCAAAAATAATTTACTTAATTTTTTCCACCGAATAAACTTTGAGTTTTTTAATTCACACACATAGTCAGTATCGCTTTCGATCTACATTGTCGGATTGTATTTTTAGTGAACAAACGTTCATAACCAGACTTTTGTACCGAACAATCAATAGAATTGAATTGTTGAAAACTAATGTTATTAAGTCGTTCGTAGTTGTAATGTTATGTATATAATATGAAATTAAGCATTACTTTTCATTGAATATCTAACAAGTTATAGCATCTATAATTGGTAAATGAAAGTTGAAGAACGATTTCATTGGAATTTCAATTTTGTTAGCTGTGAAAATATTTTTGGGCTAGACTATGGTTCTAAATTGTAACGTCAGATAATTAATCCACCCCTGGGCCTACTTAAAAATTGCCCACTAGTCTTAACTGACCGAAGATTGATTTCCAGAAAACAAATTGTTTTCTACTTGCAGTGAATACCGTATTTTATTTCAATTTTAATCATTTTCTCACAAATGTTTCCAATCAAGAGCACTGTAATTTTTTCGATGACGCAATGGTTAGTTCGAAATGGTTAGACCTGAAATATCATCGTTGTCGTTTTCGCGAAGCGCTTCGCATTACTATGGTTCTTAATGGTCACGTGCAAGCGATCCGCTCCATTACCTGAACAGTTCACTTAGCGATCACTCATCCGTGAGAAATGAGCATCGGTTGTCATTTCATGCATCGCTTGTTGCCTCTGTTGCCTAGCTACTGACTTGTGCGTCTTATCTTCAACCTAATTCGTCTTGTCAATTCGTCTCTGGGTTCGGCTTTTTACTCGCCTTTATTTTCCTTTTCCCCACCAAGTAATCTTCTTATTTTATTCTAGCTGAATGCTCCCGGTGTTGTCCGCGAGCATGAATTGGTCATATATTTTAGAGCAACAACTTTGATACCCCAATTTTGTATTAGTTGCGTTGACAATTATTTCTTTTGAAAAACACAGTAAAACTAAAATGATTCGAAGTTTCGAAACTGAAATTCCACTATAACTCGGACTTTCCGTTAGGTCCATATAACGATGTTAAAAAATCGTGGAAAATTCGAATTTTATTTTGGGTATTTCGAACTTTTAACATATATTCGGGAAGAAGAGATTGTTATTGTATGAGCTGCAAATCCAAAAACAAATAAAAAATTGAGATAATTTAGTTCTATTTTTAACTAATATGGTGAACAGGTGTAATTAGAATTGTTTGATTATCTTCATCGGGAGTGTCATCATTTTTTTCACCGTCCCCGAATACTATGGTCTCAACACTAATATCGGTCATTTTCGATTATTTTTGTATTTCAGTAGATGTAACTGCAATGTAGTAGAGGGAACTGCGATGATGATGCTCACGTGGTCAAAGCAATCGTAGTTGTACAAGAAAAATAGAATTGTAAGGAAACTGGTGACTCTTATACTCACAATTAAAGTTACCTGGACAAACTTAGTAACGACTGTAATAATAATAATATAGGAATAATATATTTATCTGCAAGTGAGCAATGCTCGGTAGCATATAGAAAATAAGACGTAATAAATGTATACATATTACAATAATAAGAGGTTAAATAACAAATCATTTCCAAAATATCTATAAAATACACACAAGCGCAGTATAAAATGGTTAGAAAATGTAAGTGCAAAGTAACAACGAGAAAGAAATTACATTTAAGAAATTAATTATCTACATGAGCCCATAAGTGTGAATATGCACATACGTACTCTAACACATTTTCGCTTACAAACATTGAGACATACACTCATTCGTACAAGCATGCTTCAATACACACACGTATGTCATTCCTCCTCCTGTACCCTTAACATAAAAGACGTTACTTTGATATAATTAATAGAAATTAATAACTTTTAAAAATTAAACGAAAATAGAATTCCTGTGAACAATCATGCACACTTCACTACACATCACTGCACTACATTACACTACCTTGCAATCTGAGCATTTTCTATACTCTTAGACTCCATTTACCTCACTACTCTGCACTTCACATGAGCTCGTATTTCGAAGAAGCAAGAAGATTATTGCGGAAACATTTTACTCTTTTTGGTAAGTTTGTAAGTGATGCTGCAGGTAAGTTATTCCAGTCTTCAATGATTCTGTTCACAGAGGAGTATTTAATAATATCCGTTATCTGTTTTCTACATTTTTTACGTTTGTGGTCTCCGCGACTAATGTAGTTCGGTGTAGCCTCTCTTTCACTGATTTCCACGCAGGTTCTCCCGTGAAGGCTTTAAAGAAAGCACAAAGACACGCGAACTTCCTTCGATTTGAAAGTGTGCCCCACTCTAAATTAATATTACACATGTTATCCCAAACAACATTTGCGCCCTTTCTTTGTAACCGATCTAATTCATTGATCTGACCCTCCCTACATGGATCCCAGCAAACGATACCGTACTCTAGTATAGGTCGAACTAATGAAGTGTATGTCAGACTTTTAGATTTCGAGACCCGTTTTCTAAGTACGCGTCTCGCGAACTTCAGCTCTTTCCAAGCTTTCTGCGTTGTTATTTAACATGTTCTGCCCAATTTAGGTCACGAGAAATTATAGCACCTACGTATTTACAGCTTGAAACTTCAGGAATTATCTTATAATTTAATGTATAGCTCAGAGCAGGTTTTATGTTTGATCTAGAAAAACATGAAGATTTACTTTTTAGAGGGTTTATTTTCATTTTATTCGTCTCAGCCCATTTCCACAATTCTTTTAGATCGCACAGTCACATATTTCGGCCACTGTCTTCTTTTATAAACTCTAACTGAAACTAGTACCAGCAAATGAGGAGAAGGAAGTAGAGTATGTAAAATGGTTTAAAAAGATCAAGAAATTTAATGTGCCGGGTATTTTTACGGAACGCTTATTATGGTTCGTTTGTCCAGTTGAGAGTCGTGGCGTGAGAAACGTGTGAACGAGCGTGTGAGGGCGTGTATCCTCTCTCTCTCTCTCTCTCTACATATATATATATATATATATATATATATATATATATATATATATATATATATATATATATATATATA
>NNCF01132116.1:199938-239016 GCA_002313205.1 Laupala kohalensis
ATATATATATATATATGTTTCAACTGAGTGACCTCTTATGACGCGAAGGAATCATTAACCCTATCTCTACGTTAGAATTCTTTTTGAAGTATTGTGAAATGTTTCTCGTTTAGATTGTCAAAACACTAATTGTGTTGCCTGATGACGAAGAAGTAGTTGATGTAAGTTGTTTCAATTTCTATTTGAAAAACATAATAGTTATCAAATGTATCACTTGCGAGAATGCAGCTTGCAGTTAACGAGTATTTCTATTTTATTGTTGCTGGCTATGCCAATTTTAAAAGAAGATAAAATTATGTTAGATCATATTCATTAGCATAGGAGTCAGATATTAATTTGATGCTTTGACAATATTTTTTAGGTTACAGCAACAAAAGGAAGAAAGACGTACGAGTACGGAATGGCAGATTTGCACATATGAATCGTAAATGGTTTAACCCCGGATGTGCAGTGGCTGAGTTTATCACAAATCATGGAAATACAAGGGAATACCTGAAAAGATTCCACATTACTGATGACAGCATGTGTATGTGCGGTGAGGGAGAAGAAACACGAGATCATATTTTTCGGCAATTTCCCATCTATGGAGATGAACGTGCAAAATATATCCGAAGAATGACCACATAAAGAATGCCTGTAACGCTAGGGGAAGAAATGATAAGAACAGGGAAGAGTTACAAAATTTTCAAAGAGTATATAGATGAAATAAGGTTAATAAAAGATGGAATGAAAGAATGATAGAGAAACATAGACAGTAGGATTGACGTATAAATTAGAAGGTATGATGAGGACAATTGGTTACAAAAGTATTATGAAAATATGTATTATGATATATATTATGTACTAGATATGTATTATGTATTGTGATTCTATGTATTGTGAATGTGATTAAAAGTCGTGTAATGTCGAGAGACGCAGACGCGACAGAAAATAAATAAAAATATTTTTTAGGTATAGTGTTAGCTGTCTCACCGTATTAAGTACCCAATCAAATAACGAATAACAATGTCTTTTCAGTTCTTAATTGTTTACAAAAATAATTCTTACGAACACATTAGTCAAAGTTTCATTTGTTTTGACGTTTCGCCTGTTCCAAATTGTTTGTTTTAATTTGGAATTTTTCATTAAAGGGCCAGGAGCTGCATAAAATTTTAAAGGAGAAAAGGGTTATTTTATGGTCGAATAACCTTTCGGTTTTTGTCTCTTGTTTATTTGTAATTCACATTTATTATCTGACCATCTCAGTTATGTAAAAGAGAAAGAAGTCAGGTATTATTTTTTATTGTAAATTCTGTGACATATGGTTGTGTTCATTGATTGCAAAGACTATTTGCTTGTAGATAACAAGTAAATATGTAGGGGTTAATTGTGGACTTAAGCGGCATTTATCTCTAACAGTTCCAAAATGATACATTCATCGCCAGTATCCTGCGTTTTCCATTTTTTCCACGTTTTCAACCTCTTCCCATCCCTCCATTAGCGGTGCATTACTTCCTCAGTGTTTTTTGTCACATAATATGTTATCTGTATACCATATTTGGTAGAAATAGCTCCAAGAATTCCAGAGTTCTGGTGGATTATACTCACACACACATACTCTTGCCCAGTTTTGAAGAGTTCTTCATCGTGCATGAGCTAATTCATTAATTTCCTCTGAGGTGAGACAGCAAGCAATAACAATATCCATGGTTCAAATCCTATAGGCCAAACGGAAATTTTATCTTTGAATTTCATTCTGTGAGCATCATACATTAGTACTGATTATAAAGGTAATCATTATTAATTAAAAACCTGAATCCATTCAATTAAGGTAATTGTCATCCGAGCAAAACTTGGTCAACTATATATTTTTTTATTATGGAGATTATTAGACAATCATTAGGTTCTTATGATATTTGTATACATTTTTCATCTGTGTATAATAATCTTCTGTTAAATCACATTCACTTACATAACTAAAGGTAAATCATTTAGACACAAGATAGCAATTTGATACATAAGGCATCTCATAATATTTTTCATTCTTTAGCGGTGTGTGTGAGCTACTCACACTAGCTCTGTTAGTACGTTCTATTTACCACTTAACATTTACTATAATTCATATCAAATTTGTTCTAAATAATTGTACTATATGTGTCCACTTTTAATTGTGATAAAAATACTTTTAAAAAGATTGTATTACACATCACAATATTTATATTGGTAGTTCCTTTAACACAAAACGAATAAGAATTACTATTTGTCATTACTGTTTGTTTCACTTAAAGAATGCTCAAATCAAAGGGTTAAAACTTAGTGTATTAAAGGAATTATTGCAATAAATATTCATCGTGTAGAATATTTTATTATTCTTGTTTTAAGTAAATTTTATTCCATAATACAATGTTACTCTACGAACTGTAATTTCGTATCAGTTTTCACTTATGAACATTGCCCTTAGTTTCTTGCTTGTCATTCAATTTCTAAACTAATTACAGATACATCGGATGAGTTTCTTCTTCCGTGCACAGCTGGGTTTTCTAGTTGAAACGTCGCTCGTCTGTGAGTGACAAGTACTTGGAGCAATAGGGACTGCGTCGTTGCGTGCTTCAGGGTTAAACGGGAAACATGCGTCCACTGTGCCTCGACATTATCTCGTTGTACTCATCAAATGCAGTGGGAAGTGGAAGGGAGAGGAAGGAGGAGGAGAGTTTTTCTACGACTCTTTCTCCGTCCATTCGCTGTACTATGTCGCTCTTCTTGATCCGATGGTCCAAATCCAAACACTTGCTTTGAGAAACTCCCAAGAGCATATTACTTTAGCAATTGGTGAAGTACTACAACAAAAAATTTTCATAAAATAAAGAAAAACATTGACACAGGAAATGCTTTTATATCTACATATTTTATATAAATATCTGTTCGTGTGGTTTTATATTTTTTATGTATTTGAATATAAAGTTTCTTCCTCATTGGAAAAAAAACCGGTCGGAAGAAATAGGTTACTTTCAAAGGAAAGAAATAGAAGGAAGGTACAGTTATTTGATGATATTTTCCTATTTTCTGATTGTCTTGAGATATATTATACAAATAGGGTATGCGGTTCTAAATATTATAGACAATCAATATTCATATATTCTTTATTCACACCAACGTTTCGACACTGATTGGTGTCTTCTTGAGTTGACTTCTGTCGTTAGAGAAGAAAAGATTGACAAGGTGAAGTAATACCACCGAGATGTTTTATGTATTTACGAGAATAATGAATTGAAGATTGTAAATTATTGTTCAACTGAATTAAGATACCCTGATGAAGACACCAATCAGTGTCCAAAAGTTGGTGTGAATAAAGAATATATGAATATTGATTGTCTATAACATTTAGAACCGCATACCCTATTTGTATAAAATAGAAGAAAGCATTTATCTTTTTATTTTAATGTCTTTTGGCGAGGTTCAGACCTCTTTCACTTAACCGTGACTTGGGAAGGAGAGATGTTGGGTGGCCGAACCGAGATTTGTCTGGAGCAGGTGAGGGAAACCCCAGCTGAAAACCTCACCTAGTTCGGCCGAGCAAGATTGGAATCCACTCTCTACCACTCAGTGACATCGTGGAAGTGAAGACGCTACCACTACAAGCTGTTTTTCTTTAAGGATTTACCAATTTACTAGTAAGTTGAAGTCTCTTACAGAAATCCTTTAGTAACTGTAATTAAACCTATTACATGTAATTAGTTAAATGTGCTAAATAAATGATTACATCATTTTCCATACCTGAGATCACATACCTGACTATAACTTTTCATTGCGAACTAGGGTGCCAACTCGAACGAATAAAATGTCAGGACGCATGAATTTGTGATTAAGTTAAAAGTTGGGGTGCAGAATGACATACAGATAAGGGCTCAAAAATGACTTCGTATTTGTGGTGTAATATAGGCGTACAGTATATAAACTGTATATCCACACTCACTCTGTGCATAGACTTCATTACCGCAGTTCTTCTTCTTCAACCACTAAATATTTCCGATTTTCGAAACTCAGTTACTAAAAGACCAAACAGTACTCACGCGGCCAGCGATAGCATAATAACGGATGGCGCTCGCAAATCATTACAGTATGAATAAACCCATTATAGTCTGTACCTGCCTGGTATATTTATTCGAAAATATAAATCACACACCCATTTCAATCTTCATCTGGAAAGCCATTAGAACTAATACATATGTGTATTTGAATAAGAATTATTTATTTATTTAAGTATTATTATGTACTCCGTTTCCTTTTCTTCTTAAATTTTGTCTTCTAGTGCGCCGCTTTGCATTGATTCTCTCATTCCTGTATCTGCCGCGGGGAGGCGGGCACTATCGACTACCTATGAAAATTCTGTCCAACATATTACTTTCCTGATACGAAGGATTTGTGTTACTATTGTTTTAAATTCGTGGTATATTTTTTCTGTGCTGAATAGTTCTTTCCATGTTCCTTGTATGTCCACCCCCACTTTTTAAAATAATTTTATTAATTCCCTCTTTCTTCCGCATTTAATTCACAATCTAATGACACTCCATTCATCTTCATCTACTCTCCCGCATATGCACTCTGGTTTTTCTTGTAATTTAAATCGAAATAGGTATTTTGCATAATCCCCATGTCCAGTCATAATTTCCATCAGATATTTGGTGCAAACCATTTCATGTCTTTTGTTGCATAAGTTACTTCTGGTATGAACTTATACATATGCCTTCCCTCCGTAGCTACATCCCATCGAATTTGCCAGCAAAATATCATTTTCTTCCAGTGTTTTATTTTGTTATGTAGTATTTGTGTCTTATCTATTTCTATTGATTCACCTTGTCGTACTTTGTATCGCAAGATTTGTTTTAATACTGCTAAATTCGCTGGTAATACTCACAGAATTACTTCCAATGCTTTTGTGGATAGTTTTATAACAGCCACTCCAGGATAAAAGGTATTTTCTTTGTAGGCTATGCAATTTCCTCTCCATATGTATATTGCACAACCGATGATACCAAACACTTGCATAGTATGTTATCATCGGACTATCACTTCTATGTGCATATTTCGTATATCTTTAGTTGTCAAATTCCTATTACATATTCCCACTCGTCGCAAAACGTAACACATTTTCTTTACCTTTGTCTGGAAGTACGTTATATGTTCTGCCAATGTCAAAAGTCAATCTATATATACTTCTAAGTATTTTACACTGTTTACTATCTTAAGTCTCCAATTTCTTCCTTTTATTATAGGATTCCTCCCTGTTTGCTTCTGTCAAAAAAACACACGCTACTACTTTTCACATAGTGATTCAAACGTTTGTAATATCCGATGTGCTTTTCGCTCCAATTTCTGTCTGTTTTCTTCTCCTATTAAAATTGCCATCTGCGTACGCTGCCATATGTACATCCTCTTCTTCCATTTTCAATATGATCTCGTTGAATGTAATATTCCAATATAACGGGGCCGTATGACTACCTTGTGGATAACCTTTTCCTATCTTCCTAATTAATCTTTTATCTCCAATATCTAACACTGCATGTCTGCACGTGAAGAAAGAGCCTATTAATTCCTTCAATTTTGTTGTTATATCATATTTTTCTAAACAATTTAGTACAATTTGCTAATTAAGCTATCGAAGGCTCCTTCAAAATCCACAATATAAGAATCATATATTTTTCTGTTCAAATTTTGATTTTGTTAACTACATGATTAACTGCGTTTTCGGTTCCTTTCTCATATACACATCCAAATTGTATGACACTGAATTTATCTTGTATCATTTGTTTTTTGATATCTCGAGCTATGATTTTATCTACTAATTTCCCTATGATTGGCAGAAGAGTGATTGGTCTGTATGATTTACAGTTTGTCTTGTCTCTCATCCTGTCTTTCAGAAATAAGCATTATACTCCAATCTTCCATGCTGAAGGGAAATATTGATAATTATAACAATCGTTTATTAGTTTTGTCAAGGCTTTGCCATATGTAGGAATAAGAAGAATATATTTTATTTCTGTAACTGATCTATATTAGCATAATACAGAAGTGTACGGACATTCATGTGTCCCACCGAAGTCATAGCGGAACGCGGGACAATTTTCGAAAAACACGGAAAATCAGGACAAAATAGAGACGGTTGGCAACCATATTGTGAATCACAATTTAAAGTAATGTTATACCAACTACACTAAATTCATTAAAAGATATCAGTTTCAACTTCACCAGTACCAGATTTCGCAGTGCCTGTGTTGATTTAATACTCTGAATATGAACCAAAAACGTTTATTATCCATATAGTTTTCGACGGCATTGCATCTCCAGTACCTCTACAAACATATTATATTGGAAAATAAATTACTTCTTGTTGATCCAATAAAGAATCAATTCCGTTGAAATGGTTATGGTCGGATAACAGGTTGAGACTACGAGTCTCTTCGTTATTTTATTTTTATTAAACTTCTTACTGGCAAAAGTAGTATTATGGATTGCTGACCTGCGGTAGGATGAAACGTACAAAAAAAAATATTTTTTTTTGGTGGGGCTTTACGGCTCGTCGACATCTAGATCATTAGAGCCCTAAAATTCTGTACAGGTAGGGAAAATGCAGTTACGCACTAAGGAGAGCCAACATGACTCTGCCTGCGTGTGGGACTCGCCGAATGACTTAATCATACCCACTAAAAACCCTCCTGAATTACAACTCAAAACTCAAATATCAACACATCTCAAAACATTACACACATCATTACAAAAATAAAAATAAAAAAGAAAGAGGAAAATGAAAGATACCCTAGCGTCGGGATCGAAAAGAACAAGAGGTGACCAAGGAAGGTCAGGAAAGAGAAATGAAGGAGACTTGCACAAGTAAGTAGAAGAAATGCCAGACTCAGCTCGGGGCCTCATGTTTGCCAAACATGTAAGTCCCCTGGGGGGACAAAAAGTATAACTGTTGATTTGCATCCATTATTTATTTGAATCCATTTTATTAAGAAGCACGGTTGGTAAGTTCCTTGGAAAGGGAAAACCGCGGAAAAAACTTTCAATTGTATTTTTTTCTGTTAATTATATTGCGTTTTATGGGAAAGCTAGTGTTGTAATATTTTAGGAATATTGAAAAAAAAAACATTGAACTTGTCATTGATGTTTTGGCAGTTGTAAACATCATTTCAATTTTCCTGACGCAAATAATTTGTAAATACGGATAAATTTGTGTCGTTAAACCTTCTACAAAGCTTGTAGAGGACTTCAAGTGGTTTTAAACTCGAGAGGATTTTAAGTATGTTCCTCGATTTACGTTTTATGCAGCAGTATTTAAATAAGGAATTATTAAGAACCCATCAACCCCATCACATCCCATCGTGGGAATTTTCTTCGGAACATAGCAGAGTTCCAAACGCTCGCAGTCTGATGCGCAGATGTGACTCGCGAACACCCGTTGCATTGCGACCTCCAAGGCAGCGCGCGGGAGTTGAACTCAAACTCTGTTCCCTCCCTCGCACTTGCATGTGAAGACTCCATTTCCGCATTCCTGCAACTGCCTCTCATTCAACACGACTTCGCTGACAGGCCATTAACATTCCTTATATTTCTATTGAAACCGTAATTCCTAGGAGGTTTCCCTGATTCTCTTACGTATTAGCATTTTTGGGTGCCAGAGGGAATATAAATGGAATATTCTCTCGGTATAGAATCATGAAACGATTGGATAAAATAAAGGGAATACACCATACACAGAAATTAAAGAAAATATAATACAGAAAACAATATGCGTAGTTGCAAAAAAATACAAATACATAAATTCAGAAGAGTGCAAAAAGACAAATTCGCAACACTGCAGTTTCAAAGTTGTGTTGAACACTTGCAGAGAGCCACGTACCTCCAGCAGATGTATAAGTTATAAATTCGTGGTGCGTCAGCAGGGACAAGCTTTAACGGACAAATCCACACAAGTCAATGCTGTAAGGAACCTGAAAAAATGATAAAACCGCACCACCAATCACTTACATTATAATCAATCTCACCATAATCACTGTTGCTCAGATGTATGAGATGCGCCAAGATAAAGGCAAAAACCCAAATATATACCAGCTAAGCCCCCGCGGCTTTGCTCACGTGAATTTTATAATATGCCTACAACTTAATTTTTTCTCACATTTCCATTTATATCCAGTGAGAATGTTATCCATTACTATTGAAAATTTGAAATTATTGGTGTGTATCCTCAGACCCCTAATTTCATTGATTTAATTGAGAAAAGGTTTTTAGAAAACACCAATTTCTCATTTCACCCCCTTACGACTATATTTTATTAAAACCACTTCTTAGCGGACAGTTCCGATAATTTTTCGTGGCGGGAAAGCTCTTCCCAAACCCCACCTCTAGGGTTGTCGTGCTCCTCATGCGGTCTGAAGGGTACATGATGTCATTGGAAATACGATTATTCATCTACGAAAACCCAATAACCATGGAGTCGACTCTAACCATCGGTCTTTTTACGTGTCGCCTTTCTCATCCCCAGCTCTAAGGATGTCCCGTCCCTATTAATGCACGATATTGGGATTTCACTATCAACTCAGCGACACTGAAAATTATGGACTCGTGTCTGGTATGTCATGTTCGATAATTTTTCCATGGCATCTCCTTCCCTAGGGGTGCTGTGTTATATTGTGGACTTTCATGTCTTAGAGACTGTCACTACTAATTTCAGCGTCCCTGAATACCATGATCTCAACACTAATTTCGGTCACTTTCGATTATTTTTACATTTCACTCCTTCTCCTTCTCTATTCCTTATAGGGAGTGGTCACATACTTATGAGGCAACGAAGATGTCACTTCTCTTCAGCGGTTCCAATAATGATTTTCAACACCAGTATCGGTCGTTTTTCATTATTTTTACCTATCTCTCATTCCCACCCCTACTGCAAGGGTGGTAGGGGTAAATTATATTTAATGTGGACTGATTCTGATCTTGCGAAGCGTCGAAGGCGTCCTTATCCTACTAAATGGCACAGAAAATTATGGTTTTGAATCTAATATCGGATTTTTTGATTATTTTTACAAATTATCCCCTTCTCACCCCCTCCCTAGGGGTGCCAGGGATGTCTTACCCCCACACTACTTGTTATCATATAGTCAGTTATCTATGTATCAAGTTTGGTTGAATTGCTCTAGGAACTGTGGTTGGATACATACATAAATCTTTCCAACCCGCATTTCACCCCGTTAGGAGTAGATTTTCGTAGAATGCTTTCTTAGCAGATGTCTACACCGTAGAACAAACCTATCTACCAAATTTCAAGTTTGTAGTTTTTGTAGTTCCAGAGGTTTCGTGATTAGTCGATCAGTGAATGGTATTTCGTTTTTATACGAGTATAGTTTATTTATTTTTTACTATTTTTTTCGTATCATGGGTTCCTCCACGGTGATATTCCGCGTCAATTTGCTTGTTAGTCTATTCTTTTCTTCTCATTTTCTGTCTTGTCTTGTTCGCTTTCCTTCTTTCAATTTTTCCATCTTGTCTTTTTTGTCATTTCATCGAGATTATGCCGCTTTGCCACCCGTAGGATCCTATCCATATCTACTAGGAGAGGGCGGTAATCTACCGTCTAGCTTTTCAGTTCATCTTTTATTTCTTTAATACTGTTTATATACCTTTTAAATGTATGGTATTTTATACCCATATCGATTATTTCCTACCCTAATTATTTCACTACATCTTCTGTCCTCATCTGTCGCATGTATTGTGCCCTTTCTGGTCCGTAAAGTGGGCATTCCCAAAATACATGATCCCATGTCTCTTTTTATTCCATTTCACAGTCGCATGTCGTGTCGTTAGTCAGTCCGAATCGCCGCAAATAGCTTTTGAAATCACAAGATCAGCCGAAAGCTAGGCCTCAGGAGACCCTGGTCGATACGTTCTACGACTCTTCTCCGCGAAGCGTACAACTGGCATAAAAAAGTAAAGTTTCCTCCCTTTCTCAGATACCTCCCAGCGAATTTGCCAGTATGAAAGTAATGCCTCTGTTATTTACCTCTTCCACCCCTTTTAATTCGATATCAATGTTTTCCCATCCAGATCTATCTTTCCCGTTCTACCCATAACAGATATGACATTTGTTGATTCGTACTCTCACGAGGGAGTAGAACGCCTTCTTTATTTTCCCTTCTGAGTAATTTATACGACCTCCAAATTAAAAGACATATTCCGGTTTAATCCCCAAATAATTTAATTTAATTTTATAATCAGTTCCCGTCTATTTAGCTTGGTATATTCTATCCACATCGCTTTTGTTTTTTCGCTCGACATTGTTAATCCCATTTCTCTGCTGAACTGAACTATTTTATCTATACATTTCTGACATCTTTCTTCTAAATCCCTGCGACTTCTTCTCTCCTCAATGAAGACCAAGTCATCAGTGTGTGTGTGTGTTCACTTTTTATCTTAATTTCAATTCCTCTTAATTTTATTACTGGTTCCCTTTTTTCACATTTATTTTCCCGTATACCATGGCCAGCACCTTGTCCGCCGCAATTTTTTTCTCTACACCACTCCTCGCATTTTGATAGTGTTCTGTTCCTCTCCTCTTCTAACTGACGTTGTCATTTTCCTTCCATAAAACCAGTATATCGTATGCATGTGCTAAAATTTTGCCTTCTTCATCTCGTTCATTTTGTAAAAGACCATTAATACTCATGTTTTAGAAACGTGGTCCTCTGTGTGTTTTTCGCGGACAGCCCTTGTCTGCTCCCTAGTAATTTTTTCTTCTGCCATTTCTAGGTATGAAATCCTTTCTTCGAAATAGCTCGCCAATATATTATAGAGATAAGCATGTATCCCTTTTCTGCGCAGTTGGTCCAACACTCCTCCCCATTATACATTATTAAATGGGCCTTTAATATCTATGAAGAGTGCCATTCCCAGCTTGGTCTGTCGTTCAGCAATCCATCCTGTCAGTGTCCGTAGCGCATCTTGTGTTGATCGTCCTCATCTAAACCCATATTGGTATTCGTCGAGAAGTCCTTTTGTCTCCACCCAGTCTGTGATCCGTCACACTAATATTTTTTTCAAATAACTTCCCGAAGTATGGTAATTAACTTATAGTGTGATAAACATTTCTATCGTATGTGCTCCATCCTTTTGCTTTATAGAAGACCTTTATCTACACTTCCTTCCATTACTTCGGGAAGACTGGTAGCAATCGTTAAGCTTATCACTTTTGATTGATTTTATAACCGGGTAACTTGCTCGTATTATTACAAGTGTCACCCCATCGAATCCTGAACTCTTCTCTATACTAAAGTGTTTTACGAATCCGTTTACTTCGACCTCTGTGAACTCTTGTATTTCTTCAACTACCACCATTCTTCTCCATGGCTTCTTTTGTCCATCCCGTGGAAACACATTTTCCCATGACTTCAATCCTATGTCCTTTCAGCCCCCTCAATTACACTCCCCGTCTTCGTACTTAAAAAGAGC
This sequence comes from Laupala kohalensis, assembly GCA_002313205.1. Classification (NCBI taxonomy): domain Eukaryota; kingdom Metazoa; phylum Arthropoda; class Insecta; order Orthoptera; family Trigonidiidae; genus Laupala; species Laupala kohalensis. The sequence continues at coordinate 211,420 of NNCF01132116.1, forward strand.
CTGGTCCTCATCTTCCAGAAATCCCTCTGTATTCTCATTTACACTGTTGTCACATACTTCTTTCACGCTTCAAGCTTACACTCTTTTATTCCATGTCTGTAAGATTGCAGGGCTTTTCAGTATTCCTCCTCCATTTCCGTTCGGTATCCATTCCTCTTGGATAGTTGTAATTTTCTTTTTGTGCTAGCTCGTCTCTTCTTGAAATCCTCTAGATCTTCCCTCCACAAAATTTTCCCCGACCTTCTTTCGACTTTCGCTTCGGTGGACACTCCGCCACTAGTCTAAGTACCATTAGTTGCATTGTGTCCACATAGTCTTCTATTTCCTCCTCACTCTCTCTCTCTCTCTCTCCAATTAATATCAGCAAGTTTCCTCTGAAACAGTTTTATTTTCATTTTTCCGCAGATTCCTTGGTTCTAATGTTATCCGTTTTCCATGTTGCGTCACCGTCTCAAAGATAATACCCCTATGATCAAAAGTCGCCCCACTCCTTGTACGTTCCCCGCTGTTACTGTCGTAGTTAATGTTAAGTCTATCACAGATTTTCCTCTGTTGCATGGAAGGTCATCTCCCCACTTCTATTAACTATTTCTGAACCGTTCTTATAAATGATATCCTCAAACATTTTCCCATTTCTATGGTTTTATTGTATCCCCATAATTCCATCAAGGCAGATGATAAGTCTCTGTTTTGTTTGCATTTATTATTTGTTGCAACATTTCCATCACCTGTTTGCTCTTTTTCTTACCTCTCAGATATCTTACCACTATTATATCTTTAGGTCCTTTGAATGTCACAATGTACTACATGCAAAATTCTTGTTTTTCATTACTTCGGAATCGGGTCTAAGGACTGAAGACCATCTTCCATCGAATATAATAGAAATTATAATAGGAATGTTGTTCGAATCGTTCAGACATAGTAATTCATTTGAAAATACGAGTGAAAATTTCCAAGTTAAAGATTTGAGTATAACAGTATCGATTCGAGTGAATGTTGTATTCCACTCGAATATGAGTAAAATGTCACTTCGCTAGTTTTCTTGGATGCCCATTCCACACGAAAGTATTTAGCTCGATACGAAAGGTATAGTTTTCAGACACTAAATGTCTCATAATTTATGCTATGTAAAATTTAGTGATAAATTAGTGTAGCAGCGGAAAACTGCCAATTTTCTAAATCATACAGAGAAAATACTAACAAAATACTATATTGATGAAGTGAAAGAAGTGTCTGATGTAAATAAAATTACAATTTATTCGGAAAAAAATAAAAATAAATGCGATGTTGATAAATTATGATAATTCGGATCTACTTGTATTACTCAATCTTAGGAGGTAAGGAAATGGCACATATTATCGATAACTAGTAGAACTACATAGCTTACACTAATATTAAATGAGGAAACTGCTGCTCATTGACAGTGAAGTATGTTCCGATTATTTTATTAAATTGAGTGACGCAAGATTCATGAAGTACATAAAATGATTTTGGGGTTAATATTAACGTTTACTGAAAAATATTGAGCCATATCTCTCTAGTAGTGATGCATACTTCGTTAACCTCCTCCTCCTCCATGTAAACGGTTTAGTTACTGTTCATCACAGAAATTTATCACACACTTTCATACTTATCTATACTTTTAAAAAAGCTCATTCCACATATCATGGTAAAGTTTCTAATGTTCGTATGTATACATTATGAAGCAGAAAGCCAAGATTTATGTTTAATCTCGACGTATCCAACGGTGGAAAGAACGACAACAAAGTAAGAAAGCATCTTTTGTGTTCAGGAAACTTGAAAGCAGCTAGAAAAAAGGTTCACGTTTATTGTCGAGGAATGAACATGTTATTTATATTGAGTCATTTACTTTTTCACCTCGTCGATTTCAATGCTTCTCGATCGTCAACGATGCAATTGTCGTACAGAGAGAGACACATACTGTTAAAAACCTGAGCACTTTCTCAGAAACCTCGTTCCAAGTAAGCCTTGTTCCCAAGGCGTGCTCGGAGAGTCCAACGGCTACCGGAGGGAGGGTCGCTAAACTCTTCTTCTACGTTGAGCAGCGCCTCGGAGCTTTAACTTGGCAGCGTAAACATGTCGACTGGGTCGCGTTTGCTTGGAAACGAGTGAGGTGGCGAGGGTGGTGGCGACGGTGGCGGTTGCTGCGGCCACAGAGCGTAGCGTCCTCTCCGAACGTTCAACCCGCCGCGCCGCGCCACCACTGCCAGCGCATGCGATTGTTTTGATGCTGTGGAGGGAGGAGAGAAGTCGACGACGAAGGCAGTGGCCGTCCCAAGGCTAGCGACTCTTCATCGTCCCTCCCCTCCCTTCACTTGTCTTGTCTTCCTCTCCGCTCCTCGCCTCGAAACCTCATCCTCCTCCTCCTCACTCCTGCTCAGCGTCGTTGCTCGCTTGTTCGCTAGCTCGCTCGCTGCTGCCGCCGCCGCCTTCGCTGTCGTCCACAGCCCTTTTGGGATTCCCCTTCCACTCAGCAACGGCTGCTGCGTCACGGCCGAATGCGCACGCGCGCTAGCTCACTCGCTCGCAGCGATAACAGATACAAGAAACCACCAACGGAAGAAAAGGGTGACATTGTAGCCTGGAGGAAAACGCTAGAAATATACAGATATGAAGATTATGGTTGAATCGATGTTCTGATTGGAGTTAGTAGAATGGATCGGAAGCTAACAACTTCGAAAGAAGGTAAATAAAATATATTATCGATCTATACTCAAGTTTGATTGCATAATATATCGTTTTTGCTGTATGAAATCCAAAAATTATATTAGCTACTGCTTAGGAATTCCAAATACAACATTAACGCTCTTTTCACAAGTTCTGTTGCATCCTTCATTATGAACTTTGACGTTTGTGCTTCGGATTTAGGAGAAGATACCAGAGAAAATCGTCAAACAATAGCTTTCAACACAGTCAGTGATTTACAATTGACATGAATTCATGACCGAAACCACATTTTATAAACAAGAGGAACCAAGGAGAGACAAAAGAAACAAAAATACTAACTACATCACTCACTCCTCTCGTCAATAAACGCTCTTCGGCTATGGTTTCAAAAGTATCGAGAGTAAATGAATGAATCTGATAAAATTCCATCTATGAGAAGTACAACCGCAGTCTATCTGAATCAGTCTAATTATATAAATACACTCTCAAATATGTGTTGCTTCACAATGTAATAAAAGTTTTATTCACGTAAGTTGCTAACACTGAAATTAGATGTTATGCGTCGAAATTCAACAATAAAAGAAACAGGATCATTATTTTGCGAAGATAATGTGTTTTATCAGCCAGTTTTACAGTTTTTCCATTGCTCAATGTTTGGTTAAATTTTCATTTCGAATAAAGGCTAGTGTTCTCCCTAAAGAACATGTTTGGAGAAACAATTAAGAAAGTGCAATGTGTAATATTCCTCAATGTACGTAAATCTTTAACCCTAACGGGATAAACAAAGACCAAATTGTATCTCTTCCCTTTTGCGTTTGATGACGGTTATTTCTTTCGTTAGTAGCACTGCCACTTTTAATCCACTTCCCTGATGCTGATTTGCGAGCGAAATTTTGATCAATGTTTGTATGCGGACCCACATTTACCTAAATGAGTTACTTCATTATTTATTTTGTCGCTACATAAGCAACAGAGTTAATGGGATATGTACTACAATTAACGACTTTGCATCTGCGTTCATGTTTCTCCAAAGGTTATATTTGTTTATTTATTTCCTGCCACCCGCATTATCTTGATACTTCGCGACCTGGAACACTGACTGTCCCGATTAGTTCGGAATGGCCTAAACTAGTTCGGTTTAGTATTGTATTGTTAAAGAAAAGTACAATAAGTAGTTGTTATTACGATAAATTGTTGAAGCAGACAGTATTCCTCATTGCCCGCTGTATCCTGTAACGTTTGTAGCTTTCGGTTCAAATATTTTTATTTAAGAATATTTTTGAAGATTTTTGGTGTTCTTAATTTACCTGAATACTAAAACGCGGGCTGAATCTGGAAAAATAAAATATTATTGTAAGACTGAAGTCTCAAAATAAGTGAGACGCTTGCTTCGTGTAAGTTATCAATGTTTAAAGAACAACATTTAATCAGGAGTGAACAACGTTTCAAGAACTTAAGTTGCTATGTAAATCAAATACGTGAAAAACGAGGTATAGTTAATGACATTTTGAAGACCGAGCTCACCATAAGAGAAAAAGCAGAAAATGTGAGTACAGAAGCTGCATATTGAGTACGTCGGAAGTGTGGAACATAGTACACGAAACCTTTACATTAATTTATAATTTTATGTGTAACTAATCAATTTGTTATTCATAAAAATACTGAAAGGTAGGATTACTGCTTTAATCAATGATATAAAATTTGAAAGTGAACATCTCACTAAGTTCCAGACGAAATTCTGGGTTCTGGCAGAAAAAAACGAGAAGCAGAATTCAAACTAATGTTTACATTACAATTAGTCGTATTCTTGCATAACCTACATTTGTGTGCTACTTGATGACATGATCAGAAGTTCAAATTGAGCGGTAGTTTACAAAACAGGTTAGTTCTATTTTTCAAAGTTTCAAGTAGAGCGATGAGGTCAGACGTTTATGGATGAATTTCCATAAATAAATACGTAGGTTTGTCAATCTGTCAATCTCTTGGCCATATCACGACCTCTTCATTAGCGGAGATCTTGCTGGAGAATAGAGTTGTTGACTCCAGCCACATTAGGTGACTGTCATGTGCCCAATAACCTAAAGTAATGTATAAGATTTACATATTGATCACGCTTTATCTAATGTTTTGCACTTAATTCAAATTCCTTGCTTTATATCCCACAATTTTAATAACATTTATTTCTCGATGTTTACTGTCGAGGACGATGCAATATATCTAAAAATTTACCCAGTAAACCGTAACTTTTTTCGAATTACTGTAGAATCTCGAATAAGGGTGATGATATCGGTTTAGCAGTCAATGATAACCGAAATCATCGATTACCTTCAAAACATATCCACCATAAATTGCAAATAGTGTTTTTTAACGTACAAAATGCTATCGTACATGCTGGCAAATTTACGTGGAAAATCTGTTCTTGGTTATCCTGACAAACATGATTCTATGATTCCTTTTCAGTTCAATCTTGTAAGGTACTAACTGTAAAAAAAAAAGTTTAATGAAGCTACAAATTAAAAAAAACGGTTCAATTTTGCTTTTTAAGTGTTAAATGTCCAGTACTCCTTGCGACCTATAATGAAGATTCTGAAAATCGAGTCTACTGTAGTTTGAACTCTTTCACCTTCTATTTTTGTTGATGCAAAAACACATACAAAGGCATAAATGAACGTGTTGGGAAGAAGATGGCCAGTATAAGTGCTGTATTTCAAATGATACCAAATACTATGCAGTGATAAATTTCCGTACATAATTCGAGGGAACACAAATATTCAACTTCCACTGCAGAAAAGATTTAGAAGCAGAGTCTCCAGGTCCTCATTTGCACAGATCTCAAGATACTAGAATCGAATGAGAAGAAATTGGATGGTAGACGAACTGAGAACATGTAGGCGTTATCATTACTTTTACAACGCGAAATGTCTGAGAAAGTGAGAACACGATGTTGAAGTTCTTTTGGCGTGAAAGAGATAATGTACGAGCTTAAAAAAAGAGAGAGAAAACAGCTCCTAATGAATTAATTCCTTGTGCGCAGATGACGAAGAGGAACTAGGATAGAGGATGAAGAATAGCGACAAGAGAAGAACGGAGTGGGAAAAGCGACGGATGTTATTGGTGGAGGAGGGAGTTGAGAGGGGGCCAGCAGCAGGGGTCGCCGTCCGGCCGGCCATTCGACCATGAGGCCTTGCGAGGAGGTTTAAACCGAGCGCGCCTACACATACTGCTTTCATTACTTAATTGTGGCAGAGGAATAATTATTGTGATGATTCTTTACCAATTATACGACATTCATATAGTTATGAAAACTGTGGAAATTATATATCTATGCAATTTATTGAGTCAGTGTTCGTAACCCCTTTGAAGTAGATTTAATTAACCTTGCCAGGTTTTACCACCGTTTTTCCTACTGGTCACCAACGATCTTTTCGTTCAAATTACGGTATAAATAAATTCTTTCATTTTAAACGCTTTCGTCAATTGTAGATTATCCTAAACTTTTTCTTGATTAATTTTGTTTTTCCCCATATGATTCCAAACACAAGTCTCATGGTATAAATTTGAACTCTTACTTTTTTTGCAGTCAGCACACTAAATGGTATTGAAAGACTCCGCACTTTCACCCAAAATGAGATCCCCGACTTGTATGAATGGAGTGGTTTATCAAAGTTATAAGTAAGGTAACGGAGGGCATTAGGGCCCACGCAAGGGGAAAAATTTCCTACGTTCATTTTGGAAACTTTTGGGAATAAAATTACGTGCGGTGCTAGACTACCTCTCCATGTAGAAGGAAAAAATTCACTATTCCTTTTTCAATCATTTTTCGGTATGAAAATATTGACCCTTACCTATGGGCCAATAGCAGAGTATAATGTTTTCAGATTTAATGATTCAGAAATGCAGTAAACAGTATAGTAAACGGTTGATAGTCAGCTTTTTTTCGATTATCGGTGATGCTAGTGAAAAAAGGAGCAGAAAGAGAAAAAAATACAGGGTACATGCCAATCAGTCTCAAACTAAACGTTTTATTGTGTTATTTAGTCGAGAAAGTAATGTTTCATAAACGTTCTTAATATTCTGTTCAAATGGACCATAAAACCTCTTGTGAACAGTAATGTTAAGAAAAAGTCGGTATGAGCTGTCCAGAAATAGACTTCTATTTCTAATGCATTCAAAGTTAAATCTCAAGTTCAGTTTTCATGCATCAATTTGTTTGTGAGTTATCGGAAAAACAAACTGCTTAACATACATACACAAACACGCACATACGACACTGGACATCATCGCCAAAATTTGAAAATAGACTCTCTGGAAGCCAATTTGCAAAGATCCGAAGAGATCTCAAAAAAATTGTTTTTCGACCGATTACAATACTTTCCTTACATATTCTGTGTGATTGGAAAGTAAAAAATAAGGTTAATGAGAAATTATTGTATTTTATGTTAGGGAAAACTCCAGACTTATCGAGCTATCTCAATAAAGTGATCACAGTAACACACAATCTACCGTTTAATGGGGACCACACCCATGGGAGCGCTCTGACTGTGGGTTTTCCCTTATGTTATTGTTCATGTGCCCTTTTTGAAGTGAAAGAGGGATTACCACCGATTTCGGGTATGTTTACCTCCGTAATACCAACCGGGGCAAAATGCCCCCCGGCACCTCAGAACATAAAGATTCATTAGTTGCGCGATAAACCCATGACAAGAGAAGTGAAGTAGTAAGAGAAGCAATCCCATTTGAGATGTGCATTGCAACGTTCAAGAAGTATTGATTATCATCTTCTATAAAATACGTTATAATCTTTTATATTTCTGTTAAGCTTTTAAACTATAATGTATATTTCGTTGATTCTTTTGTCTGCGTAATATTTCGTTGATTCTTTTGAAGCGTTCATTTTCAATGTTAAATTGACATAAAGTATGGTAACGGTAAAAAACCCAACGGGACAACATCAATGCACCTCGCATTTAAACCCGCTTTACACACTCCTGTTTCCAGTTGCGTCCAATTGTGGTATAAAAAATGGATGAAAAGTGGATGATTTCAAGTAAGACATCTGCTGTTATACAAAATGACCGAAATAAGCATTTTCCCCAATAAGCATTTTTCACCTGGTTTACGGGGTCTTGTAAAGCAGGCTATTTTTAGTAGTAAGGTTCGTACAAATTGGCTAGCGCACTCCTAGTGGCATTGACTTGCGCACTCCTGGTGCTTACTATTTGCTGCATCTGCTTTCGAGTCGGTTTCATAGTGTGAGTAGTTGTGTTTTTTCTGTTGCAGTGTTTTCTGGTTAGTTGAAATTCGTAAATTGAAATTCTGGTTAGTTGAAATTATAGTAAACAAAACATTGTATTAAATGAAGCATTCGTATATGGATGCAGTCTGTTTACATGTTCAGGGAATTGGTAGTCTAATTGAGGTTAGTTGCTACTAGTAGTTGTGCTCCCCATGGCGTTGAGAGATAATTCATACTAATATTATACATATCTCGTCCAATATCGTGTAAAACCCTTATTTTGGTACGTCCATTTTCTGTGCACGGAGATGACGTCAAGCGTGACGTCATCAATTTCACATCCATTTCTTGTACAGCGATTGGGAGCAAATTGTCTGTAAAATGGATCGTGTTTCGTTTGAAACACTCCAGATTAGAAGCAGGACATGACTTTTGACGTTTGACTTGAGCTTTCGTTCTGAGATGTTTTATTTCATATGATGATGGTACTAATGTATGTTGAAATGTATGCGAATTTTAACACGTTTTAAATTGTTCTATGTGTGTTTTGAAGTGTATTATTTTGTGATTAGTGGAATCCTTTTGATGTATTTCCACTAAGATATGCTTTATTTGGTGAAAATATATTGTAACTGCTTTAATTGGTCGTTATTAATCACTTACACCTTATTTGTTTATTTTATATCTTATTGTGATTCTATTTTAAACGTGGTTTAAACTATGGGATATATAATAAAATTTGATTATGTACACGTCCGCTTTACCATAACATGATGATAATTTTTTACATGCCTTAAGAGGTGACTCAAAGAGATTATGTTCTACTCCATTGTTTTCAAAAGAAGAATTTGAAAGGTATATAGTTTTGAATGGTTAGCGATTGGCATAAAAAATAATCGAAAAAGTAGATACTTGTCAAAGTATGTATTTTCTTTACAATTCGGGCGACAAGCTTTCTGATAACAAATCATTGGACATAAAACATTAAATCATTTTCAACGATAAAGATAGTAAATATGTGAATTTTTATTAAGATCTACCAATGTGTAATATGTACGGAGGTACTAGCATTTGGTATTGCATTACCGTAATGATATTGTCGTGTCAGAATTGCTTCTGGAGTAGAGAACGTCTACCAGCATTTGCTGCTTCGAGGACACCGCATTGAGGCTCCTCTGTGCCCTGGTCGTTGCACAGGTCCAACGCCTGTTTTTAGACGGTCTCCCAATGACGCGAATGACAAGAATGGCATGCGAATGAGGTGAAATGATGATGAGCGATTATTCTGGTGTAATGGCAGGGGAAACGGGAGTACCCTGACTTATTTAATTGACTTCATCTTATTTTATTCGTTTCAGTGCATGGCTTAAATAAAGAAAGCTTTTTATTACTTATTTTATTTTGTGCTTTTTAACTAGTACGTCTTAATCTATACATTTCTGATAAAGCATCATTATTACAAGGCCCTTTTTTTTGCAAGTTTTCCTCTATAACGTTATTCTGCTCGTCAAATACTTTCACTTCATATCCATGTCATGGAGATGGTTAAGAAGTCTTGGGGCTTCTGCCATATTAGGTTGCATCATCGGTTGGTGGTAACAATCATGTTTAGCTATCAAAATTGAAGGTACATTTAAGTTTCGGTGGCTAGGCGTTTCCTCGTGAGGAGACAATCCCAGCTGCAGCACCAGGCCATGTGTATCATAAACAGCCTTATAAATAAATTTATATTTACATTTTAGTATTAACGAACTCGCATACAAAGTAATTCAATTTTAATATTATTCGTGTTTTAATAGTGAAGTTAGTATTTTCGATATGTGAATTGTGAGATCAACGATAGCACATTGATATTCATCTTCTGCACCCATCCACTCATTTAATTTTGAGCTTCACTGTTACATGGTGTCTTTCCTATTAGTTTTGAGCAGTCAAGTTATTATTCGCAAACCATTCAGCAACTTCACCAATTCTTTATTTTTATTTCGCACTATTAAAATTTGTTTATTTATATTTCGTAATAATTACTCTTGCTTGTTCACAGGTATGAATACTATCAAATTTTTTAAACACTATCTTTTTTATATAAATAAATGTATCATATATGTAATACCGTCCGCGTAATACACCAACAGATTGCATAAACATCCTTTAGAGTCCATCGTAATGATAAAATAAGTTATTTCGTTGTTATAACGAAAAACCGTAGGTTATGCAATTCGTTTTACATATTTGTATGAAGACGGACTGCATTTCAGGGGACACTTCCCGGAAATAATCCGCTGCGTGTTATCTCGGAATAAAATTGTAATTTAAAAACCTATTTTTAGTTATATTTGGGTTAGACATCATAACATTGCATTTTCATTGGGTTTATACATATGTGCCAAATTTCAACTCAGTCAGTTGGGAGAATTGATTTAAATTCAGTTGCAAGAAGTGACCAAAACATACAAACTAACAAACAGATGGTTTTAAATAAAAGCTTGGAGAAACGTGGTATTTATTGAGGAAATTGAATGTCCGAGTAGATGCATATGCAGCGCTAGTGTATGCCCAATTTAAATAGGATACAGGAAATAGCGTATGCCAGTAACTTTTAACGATACTGAACAATATGATATAAAACTCCATGAATGAATGCAATAGGGTACTGTAGTGATAAATAAAACTAATATGATTGATTGGATAAAATAAATTGAATTTTCTTTGGTTGTAGCCAACAACAAATTTTACTTGAAAATTTATTCGGATAATAGGTTATCGAAAGTATGATTCCTTGATTGGTCATTTAAATTACTGGTTCCCGTTTATTTTGAATCGTAATTTTTGTCCAACTTGCACTAAATTTCACTCCGAGTTCAATGAGAAATTGATGCACGAACGTGAAGGCAAATGTTTTAAACATTCTCTGTCATATCGTTGTGTTCACGAAGAAGGGTAGGGTCTGAATCTAAGCTGCAAATGAATCGGACTAGGTGGAAATATTATGAGCGAAACTAAGTATTACGGCATTCCATAAAACTCAGGACGTGTTTCTACAATCATTTTTATCGACCTACGATCTCTCCTTTCCTTACGTACAACCTCCCCATCTGCTCGCTTCGTGGAATCCCCTCCGTAGTAAAAGAGGCCTTGAGGGCAGGCAGAGCGAGTGACGCGCAGAATCTCGAGAATCGTGCGCATGTTTTGGACGAAGTGGGTGCCGCGTGAGACTTCCTTTTTTCTCTCTTCCGTTCAACTGAGGAGGACGCTTCCTCTGGTGTGGAGAGGAGCAGCATGTGCGGAGGTCGATGACCTCCCTTCGCCCGGAACCGGAATCACCTCCTCCTTCTCTGTCGTCGCTGCCGGAAATAACACTTGCTTCACTTGTGTTTCCTCTTCTGATTGTAGCACTGTCGACCGTGATACAACCATGCCTCCACCTCCTTTTGTCCTTCAAAGGCTTTGTTCGGCGGTGAAGAGTTAGTTTTTCCTCCTCGCAACCAGCTGGCGTTCGAAAACGACCTTGACTCATCGCGAAACGACAGATTTCGCTTGGTTAGATTTGTAGTTTACGTGGGAGCTCTGAAGACGGATGGTAATGCGTATGACAGAAAGAGGGAAGTTCGGAAGTCATTTACCTCGATACTGAGCGATATAGCAACTTCTTTTGAATGTTCTGATTTTTAAATGAAAATATAAATTATTATATATCAGCTCCCCTAGTAATATTTGGCCTTGCGTGGCTAGTACTTGAGTAAAGCCGTCTTGAAGTTGTATAGGGTCTTTCGGATACCACTGGTGGGGCGGATTTTAAATAAATTCCCAAGTAATTTCCAATAGAATCGCGTTAAAATACTATCAAACGAGACAAAAATTTAATAGAGAAAAGAACAGTACGAAATTATCTTTCCGGGCTATTAAGAAATTTATTCAACAAAATTAAAAAGTAGTGAACCAAGAAAATTCTTTTAATACATTGTTTCTAATTACATGGTATAACTAAACAACCGTATTTGTAATGTACTCTTAATAATGAATTACTATTGTAAAGACTATTTGTAATAGAATAGTTAAAGTTGTTGAAAGTAATTATCCTTGACAAGCGTCTGGAACGCTCGTACTACCTTAAATGGTTCAAAAATTAATTATAAAATGGTGAAATTGATAGTCTTAGTAGAATTCTAGCATATGTCTCCCCCTAACTACTGGAGGTATTCACCGTGAATACGCAATACCTATTCTTGGGTTTCTCAATTTTTCATCATCTTTTCCAACATCCCGTCCAATAAAATATTAATGGAAGTTTCTAGTGATCGATTATTTTCTATCATTTGTTTTTATTTCTTTTATCACTCAGTGAAGGATCTATAATATTTTCAGAACCTGCTTCCATGAGACACAATCAAGTAATTCGAGTGTTCAATACCCGTTACACGACATAAGAGGGTTCGAGAAATTGCTAAGTGGATATTTATGATGGAGTCGTATAAGGCTCAAGAATATAATGGTATAAATGCACTTCGTAAATGGGTAAAAGTAAAGAGATAAATCACTCATGGCACAAGATTTTTCCCACACTTCCAATTTTCCAAAAATTTGAACGTTTGGAGCTTCTCATCGATAATTACCCTTCGAATTTTTGTTTTCATTTATTCAGTGCGTGTTCCAAGTCAAGTGGTATAATAAATACTATTCAAAATTCGAGACACATTATGGAGAGTTCGTCAAGGAATTCACACTCATGACACTTCATTCCTCAGTGATAATCAGAGAATTGTTAAACTGGTTGTTTTAAAGTATCATTTTGTGCTTATACTTGCTACAGTTTCATTTAATTGTTTCAGAGAAATCAATGTTTAACAGAAGCGCATGAAATGACGCTAGATGAATTTTGAAATTAATAAATAACAAATTTGAATAATAATATATTTTTTACTTGGCTTCATATAAATTGAACACTTGTTAGGTGACGGAGGAAACTCATGAAACTCGTCTGATCATGAGGAGAGAAGAGAACCTACGAACACAATTGCAATCTTCATGACGAACAATCTTCAATCTTCATGAGAAGCATATTGCGAGGATATGCTCGTGCGTACAGAATACGAATTTGAAGCTGAATTAAATATTTAAAATAATTCAAAATTTTGTTGACTTATAAGTGCAATAGAAGGATTTTGACGTGAATAATCTGAGATTTTAACCAATAATGTAATACTCCAGGAAAGGAACATAGCGCGGCACATGTTACACTTGAGAATGCGACTAACGTTGCCGAAGCAAATCAAGAGTCTTGTCAATGTGGCGACCAAAACATGATGACAGGGCTTCGCGCCGCCAATGCCTTCGTCAGGAATTCCTGTTGCGGAGTGTAAGCAAGACCTCGGTGCACACGTGCGCGTCTCCACCCACGCTCTTCAAAGATGAGTCGTCGTCATCGTGGAGGAGATGAACGCTCGCCTTTTTACTGTGTGTTTGCCTAACGTTGCACAACCTTTCGCCTCACGCGAATAAAAACATAGCACGCAGCGTGGCTTAGCTCACAGTTCACGCCACTCGCTCCTCCTCGAGAGCAAAAAGAAACTCTCCAAGCAACATTAGATATTTACTCTGCGTCGCTCAGTGTGGCATTCTCCAGTCTCTTCCTCGTACCAAAAAAAACTAAACACTCGTATTGTGTGAGACACTTCTCCACTTCACGAGACACATATGGGCGGGCAGTAAATGAATCTTATGGAGGAGATCGATAATTTCAACATGACCGGCCAAAGGATGATACGCGGAGAAAATTTTTGTAATCTCTCACCATAAGGGAAATATCTAACATTAAATACAGAGTGACCTCGTAAATCAAGACTAACTTATTTTTGTTATTTCATGTTAATGGCGAAGTTCTTCCATCTTAACAGTAACTTGACAGAGGGAATGGGAAACGACAGATGTTGAGTTGCCGCAGATCTTCCGCTACCGAATCAACATTTGCCTGGAGTAGGCGAAGGCACGGGCGGATCCAGCTAGTGATCTTGGGAGGAGTGAAACTTTCAACTTTGCAACCCCCCAATAGTTTCGTTTTCCGAGGAATCACCCATTTTATTTATAGGGGAAATAAAACACATCTTTTTACATTGTTACCTGTAATTTTCATAATTTATTTTAGAAGTGACCTGGTACAATTAAAATTTTAAGTATTGCAAAATGCAAATTAAACAAATATCCAAATAAATTAAATTTTACATTAGAAATTTTTTAGTTTTTTTCATGCTCTATTAACATTACTAAACATGTTCTAGTCATATTTATATTAAATGAACCAAAAGTTAAGTACCCCTATCATACAAGTACAAACTTTGATAGGAGAACATTTTCTCCTATCATTGGAGAACATTCACTTTGATTAAAAATCAAATTTAACATTGTGTAGAGAAAAATCTAAATTATATTATAATTTATTTTTATCGGCCAAAAACTTGTCCGTCTAAATAGACCATTGTTGTAAACAATTATGAATTATAGATTTTCTTGGTGGATAGTAGTAAAACTGTCGTAATATGTGTTCTTGTCCAAATAGCCAAAAGTGATATTTTTGAACAATTATAAGCGGAAATTTCTCTTATTAATTGTTTAAATTTTAAATATTGCATTGATTTTTTAAATATTGGGTTGAATATTTTCGTTTCGCTAGTAGGCAACTACTCAGTGTCTAGGCTAACTGATATTTTTGTTGGTGCAATGGTGGGGGAGGTCCTCTTCCATCCGTGGCGGCATTTCTCACGCCTGTATCCATATGAGCTCACATCTAGAGCCTTCATCCAGTACCAGCATTACAATTGTGTATTTATGCAGCAGCAGAAGTATTTATTTTGTTTTCAGTTTTGTACTGAAATTTGCGTGGTTCTTTTGAAATGCACTCTTTCATAGAATAACATTGCGCAACATATAAAAATACTTTACCATACGAGACGAAATACAATGGAAAGCATAAGTACGGACCAGTAAAGTAAATCCCGGTGATGTAACTGGGAGCAGGGTTCTGGATCAAATTGTAAATCAAATGAAAAAAATAATTAACGTGTTGAGCACACACTTTTTTTAATTTTACGAAGTCAAATTCATGGGTGGAGTCTTGGATCCGCCACAGGGCGAAAGAAACCCCATCTGAAAACATCACCCAGTCAGCCAAGCAAGGTTTGATTACATATTCTATATCGCTCAACCGTATCGTGGAAGCGAAGACACTTCTACTAGACCACCGCTGTCACAGATAAGGAAGAAACCTCAATAATCGAAATTCTCCAAAATCTCGATTTCGATATTCGAATAATATGGTAAAATAACTAATAAAACGATGTACTGTAGAGAGAACACTAGTCTTTATTCTGTGAATAGAACCATTGTAGACTGGAATAACTTACCTGCAGCAACACTTTCGAACTTACCAAAAAGAGTAAAATGTTTCCGCAACCGTCTTCTTGTTTCGTTGAAATAGGAGCATACGTGCAGTGCAGTGAAGTGAGGTGATTGGAATAGGTATAGAAAATGCTCAGAGTGAAAGTAGTGAAGTGTACATGATTGCTCTCAGCAACTCTTTTTTTTTTTTTTTTTTTTTTTTTTGAAAGTTAAAAATTCTTTTTTTTATAGCAATTACTTTTACGCTAAGGGTATACGAGGAGTAATGACATATGTGTGTATATTGAGCGGGTTTGATCGTATGAGTGTGTTTCTGTAATTGTTTGTAAGCGAAAATGAGTTTGTGTATGTATGTGAATACACACACACATGAGCCTCATGTAGATAATTAATTTCTTTTTCTTTGTACCATGTGTAATAATTCAGTTTGTCTGTATTTTATATATATTTTTATAGATATTGATGATTTGTTTTTTAACTTCGTATTATTTTGTTATGTATTTATTTATTTTCTATCTGTCACCGAGTGTTGCTCGCTAGCAGACTAATAAATTGATATAATTATTATAGTAACAGAACTCACTCAGCGTCGTCGAAGAGTTTGATGGGAAGAGTTTGTCTTCCCCATCATTTCTCTGTTTCATGAAGTTTGATAATAATTATATCTCACACACAAAAAAGCTACCAGCCTTTTGTACTCTCATGCACAATGAACTGTTAGAACATACCTCGAAAAATGCGTGATTTTCCATTCACGAGTGAGAGGTAGATAAGTAAAATATCGTAGTCTCTTCTATGACGTTTCACACAATTTCACCAAGTTTGATAAATATCCATGGTTTCGATATCGGACAAATAAACATAAGAAATCAACCATTAATCTTTATAAATATGAGATAAGGAATACGAAAAAAATTATTAAAAGCAGCATTGCAATATTACTATATCACCATGAAGGACACACAATCGCTCTAAAAATGATGATTCAGCTCCTTTGTTACATAGGTGCATCCCGTTTGTTTTCAAAACGAGCAGTAATTGGATGTAAATATTTTCTAAAAAAACGTTTAGATGGGAGAGCTTAAAAATCCGTATGTAAGGTATTTTCAGCATGAGAATTCAGTCTAATGCAGTTGGCAAAAGCATGGCACTGGGCCAATATTGAAAAAACTGTCATTTTTTTTTCATTTTACTTGACCTCTCGGGCTCCTCGTCTCCTTAGCATATGCAATACGAGAGTCTGGTATTCATCACTGGTATCATTGCTGCTTACTGCACAACGCATATTTGCCGGTCTCCTCCAGATATGTTGTTGACAAGAAAGAAGCTGTCTCTTGGAAATGGTGGTTATCGTCTATTTAGTTGTCATCTCAATGCTGATTGTGTTTCTCCTACTTTGTTAATATATTCCTCAAATAAATTGTACTTCATTTCTGAGTTTATTAGTGTCCAACAGTGTGCAGTATTTGTGATGTCTATATCCTTATAGGTACTTCGTGATATACCGTGCTCTTTCTTGTGTGCAGTAATCACAATCCCACAGAATCTGATCCGGTGTTTCACCACCTTTTCCACGAAGACAAATGTCATCATCTTCTTTTCCAATGCAACAAAAGCTGTCGGCTGATATAAGTAACACGCAAAGCACATATTTTCCTATCTCTGCAGAAGCCGGTTTGTGAATAGATTTTTCGTGGTACAAACAGCGCCGTTGCCATCTGATGGTATAGATGAATGGTTAATATACCTAAGAAAAGTCATCAAAGGAGTAACAGTTAAATTCATACGGTAATATTGACGTTGAAACCGGATACGGTACATTTAAGTTAGATTTGCTATCAAAAATTTTAATATTTAATCCATTGTAAAGTACATGATGTTGATATGAGTAGGTAAAAATGACTTAATTGACTTAAGAGTGACTACCATATTTAAAACTTTTCTTCCATCGTACAGCGAATATGAATATAAAAATGTTTTCATGATAAAACTGAAGCGTATAATAGAGATACGTTCAATTCAAATAATCTATGGCTGTCCCAATAAGAAAGTACTGTACACAATTTAAAGTGTGCGTCATTTAGATGGTTTAGCACAAGTCGTAGGTAACGCCGGTTATTCCTCAGCTGGCATCTACTGACATCGCGGTGTGTGAAAATGAATTGCGTTATTGTCGAAGAACGCGTTGACTTTGTCAAAACTTATAACAAATACGAGGAATGTTCTGCAGGAGTCCTTTACCGCTTTTGACAATTTCCTTTCGGTGAAACGTACCCGATTCATCCACAGTTCGACGAGTAATTAAAACGTGGCAGATGTTAAGACACCAAAGCGACGTCGAACCTGCCGATCTGTTGAAAATATTGCATCGGTTCAGTGTAGTCCATAGTACGAAACTCGATTCGCCGTCTATCACAAGAACATTTCGAGGAGCACCATGCAACAAATTCTGACAAAGAATCATCTACATTCTCACAAGATTCAACTCACTCAACATGTACCGACCATTTCTCAAGGCGTAAATTCGCCGATTGGGTGTTCGGAAACCAAACCCGTGGCGTAGTGCCTAATGCGCTCGCCTTCTACCTTTGGGGACGTCGGTCTGATCCAAGTAGAATCCGAGGTGGTAGACGGTTCGCGGCAGGTTTACTCCACCACAACATTCATTCATTATTTCACCGTCATTCATTCATCATACGCCAGGTGTGTCAGGAAGGGGCGCCTGTAATTTCCCCTACCATGATAAAAAGAGGCATCATACCACCCTTCATCTCCGACCCCTACTAGACAAGGGAGTTAAGGTTAATTCAATCATTTAGTCTTGAATTACTCGTCAATGCAACTAGAATTCGTTAAGAGTGAATTCCAGAGTATAGTATGCACAGTCCACAATCAAGGCGTTTCCTCACCCCCGCCAATATAACATATATGAGTTTGTATGTATCGCGAGATATGAAAATATTGAGATACAGAACGTTGTTAATGGCGTCAACACGAGTCTGACCCCTCCCCAACACAAAATGATGATAAGTAATGTTTCTATTCATTTAGGAAACCCATATAACATATTACATATACTAATTACAAATAACCTGTAAATAATTTCTTAACATTGCTTAATAGTTTACGATTAGTGTGTGATTCCTAATTCTGATCCCACCTCTCAGAAAATCAGATTCATTGCTGAGCGGTGTAACATGAAGTATAAATAGTCGACTGGGGAGAAAATAATGCATCGAACTGGATAGGATTCCCATTTCCTGTATGTCACACGTAAACGCATGGGTTTTTCCATTTCGATTCACATTAAAACCGTAGTAATGAATGTTAATTATTAATTTAAGTGTATTACGAGCTTGCCCATAAAATTGTCCATAAATTTATTTTTTTAATGGTAGAAATAGATCTTCGTGTACCGAAAAATCGGCATATTTTTGGCGACGCAAAATAAAGGAGTTTCTCATTGATTGATTGTTTCATTGATTAATTATATACAATGTTTCCACCAACGAGTGGATTGCAATTGTTTTCCCCATTGCTTCAGAAAACTCTGTGAGAAATTTGAGCAGAAGTGAATGGAATTTTCAGTTTCTGCACTCCTGTAGCATGAACAGTATACCCCACTAGTCATTTAAGCTGCGTGTGAAAATGTTGGACTTTCATCTGTAGTTAAGTTTCATTTGGTCTTCAAGGTCAGAAATAACTAGTATGTGTCCAGCTTCTTTGAAATGCCATAATTACTGGAGTCCTGTGAACGTTCGTAGAAATGTGTTTGTAATTCACAATCTGAAGATATTTGTTATTACTGTGCAATACGAGTATTACGCGAGACAATAATCTTAGTAATCATTTCATGTCAGGGGATTGCTTTCGACGAGTTTCATTAAAAAATAATTTGAAGGAGAAATTGTCTGAATATGGTTGGATGTGCACATTTTCTCTGTAATCCAATACTCAACTGTTGTATTCACAGTATAGTTCCATTATAATTTGCGTTCGTCATGATAATTCCTTCAAATAAACGCACCTCTTGTAATTTTCTCCCATTATACTTACTATGCTGACACAGGTCCCAAAATGTAATTAGTCCTAATTAACTGCATTCACACGCTAAGTTGATCGGTCTAAATTTTGTGACACGTATTCTAGGGTAGATAGTATGGGATATTGATTTAAAGATAAAGGTGTCTTCCAAAGTAAAAGTATGATTGTATATCACGGTAGAACAGGGTAAGTGAAAACCTGTGAACACGCAGTCTCCGCAAGATGGATAAGAAAGATCTTTCATCCTTTTAGTGTAGTGCATTAGGTTTTACATATACAGAGAAATTTTGTCATTATATTGTCAGGAGGCCAAGTGAACGTACTACTGATACTAGCTGTTTTATGTTTCAAAACGAATTTTTTCTACGCTAAATTTTCCTACAATTCTAGTTTTTAATGAAGAGGCACGTGTAGTTTTACAAAATGGTAAATTATGGATAAACTAAATCATTTAAACATTGCCATTAGTAGGATTCACGTAACTCAAAATGATTATTTCTGATGATTTGCCCATTTCAGTTCTTGATAATTGACAATCTCACATTTTTACGCACACTTGCACCAACCTACACTAACCTTCGAACACCGTGTATAAATATAATCGGAAAATTAATTTCCCATGGAGTATGTGCAGGCACCATCAATGTAACGCATGAATCATATCATAGCAAATACTGTATAATTTTTTTGCGTGTAATGCATGCAGTTGTTGATCTCCTTGTCTTCTCGTGCAAGAGAATCCCGCACGAGGAGAGCACCTTGAGCAACGAAACTCCACGCCTGTCGCCCGTCAATAGACGCTTCAAGGAACAGCTTCTGTTCTGTGACTGACCGCGTTGGATGTTTAGTTGGCCTTGACTTGCAGACGATGAGCAATGCCCTCCTTTAATGACACTCTTTCCAGTAAAAGACGGGGAATTGCATTATTCGCTCAATGATGGGATGCTCCTCGTACAATTCACGATAATCAACACTTAGCTGTATTATTGATAAAATTACATTAGTTAAATTAATTGTGAATTAGGAAGTGAAATATGTGGTGTGTGAGTACAAATGAAAGGGAATGAGGGTTTTAACGAGGGATCGTAGGTAACGAAAAGAGCTCGTTGGAATTCATTATATCTAGTTTAAACGTTTAAAAATATACATTCTGAAAATTGTTCATAATTGATAGATTACAAAATTAGTCTCTGGATATATTTTCCTTCAGCTCTTTTCCTCGTGGCAGCCTTGCTTATATACAAGAAAACGCGTCTTTTGCTGCTTTGTTGCGGCGGAATATTATGAATTAATATGTACAGGTCTAATCCAATACAGATGTAGTACGTTATTCGATTTACTTATTTGTATTTCTCATGTATTATTGACTTTGTAAATGGATTCGGTCACCAAAGTGCCCTTCTTCATCGCAATTATTATTTCTGCATAATTACTTAAAGATAAGACCTCTAAAAATAATGCAGAGAAGTGACAAATTATTTGACTAGGAATAATTATTTTCAGGACTTTTTATTCAATGTAAACTACTAGAGAATATTCTTATTCGAGTTCCTGTTCTTGATATGTATATTTTCTTTTGTTTTCCTTGTATGATAAAATGAACCTCTTACTGCAAAAAGGCAACATATCCACATTTTCTTATTTTGCAGTACATACAAAAAACTGCACAACAATTTGAGGATATTGGTAAGCATAGTCGGTAGTACAAGTTCCCTTTGTGTGGTAAATCGTCCACGAGCTTCTCTCAAATGTATTCGTCCTAAACAAAGGAATGTGTACATGATGAACTGTAAAATTACAGAATGTGGATGTATGCCTGATAAGTGTTTCAAATTTGATTTATTTTTCATCAGTATAAATAATGTGGTAACCTGTTATTCGTCCGTAAAAGTGTTAAATCTAATAATAGTCCTTTGCATGTCATTCCGTAAATTTATTTTCAACTAGCTGAGTACCTGTTGCATTACCCACGTGAATTTTGTAACGTATCTGCAATCCTTGCTCACATTTCCATTGATTTCCAGTGAGAATGTTACTCATTAACGTTGGCGGTTTGATAGTACTTATGTGTATACTCAATCCATCTCGAAAATATTGAATCCGATGCAATTCTCTTCATTTTTATTTCAAAGTTTATTTTCAATTATTGTTACACATAAACCTATTCCCCCCAACACGGGATGATATTGGTTTCTTTCTTCCAAGAGGGTTGAATTTAGACTCCCAAGATATCGGGATTTCATTCTCAACTCGGTGATGCCGAAAACTGTGGGCTCATCACTGGTATCTGTCATTCCATAATTCTTTCATGGTATCCCCTTTCCTAAGGGTGCTGGAGTATATACAGGTTGATTGTGAACTTCGGTGTCTACTGGAATGTCACTACAAATTTCAACGACCCCGAAAACTATACGATCGACACACATATACGTAATTTTCGTATATTTTAACATACAAAACCATCCCTTTTTCCCCTTCCCAAAATGAGTATATTCGTTCACAGAGGGTGATCTTGGACTCTAGCTGCATTAAGAGTGTGACTCTACTTAAAAAACGATGAATTCAACATCAATATCGGTTGTTTTTATTATTACCTGTCCCCCGATATTACCTATCTCTACAGCACCGAAAAAGTATGGTTTCGAATCTAATGTCGGATTTTCACATTCTTTTCAGACGTCACCTCCCTACTGGGTGATTTGTATCAAGTTTGTTTGAAATTTTTTTTTGGCATTCCAGAGTTATGGTGGGACATATACACAAAACATTCCAACCCCTATTTTACCCCTTTATAGGGGTAAATTTAGTTTTTTGTACTATGTCAGAAATATTTGCGGGCGTGTGCAAAACAACTTACCAGTTTCATCACAGTCGAATGAATCGGTATAGGAACACAGAAAGAACGGACAAACATTCATTATAATAATCAAACATCATATATATATATATATATATATATATATATATATATATATATATATATATATATATATATATATGTATTTGTAAGTTTCATTCGAACTGCTGTGTTCCTGCTTGAACGATCAACGTATCTCTAAGGATACTTCTCAAACCATTATGCTTTCCAGTTCTTTGAATTGAAGTGTTCATTGCTCCATATTTAATTTTTAATGAACATTCCAGGAGAATTTTTCATATCTCATTCAGGATATTTTTAGGTTCTCAGCGACTGAAAGAAATCCAAAACACCTCTATAAAAATCGAGAACTTATTGATTCTATTCCAAGGCGATTATCACAGTTCAGCATCCGGTTTCCGAGGGATCCTCGGTGAGATCAGAGCCTTCAAGGTTACAAGCGTCATTCTGGAAACCGGTATTAAAGTAAGGGTAAGCAAACTCTTAAAATATGCTCACAAGCCTCGTCTTCCGTTTCAATTGACGTCAGAAACGTCAATTAGATCTTTACTTCCATGGAAGATGGTTTATCGATTTGATCTTGGTGGCGATTTGATTATGCGAGGTTGAACAATGGGTTGCAACTTGTTGTATAAAGAATTATCTGCGAATAGTTAACGTAATGTCAACTAGTGCATTACTAGCCCTAAAACATTGTTGTTAGATAATTATATTAAGACAAATATTGGACCATTGATAAACATATACTATATTGTTTCAGATTCTTTGTAAATAATTATATCTATCTATAATTCAGTTGAAATTCTTGGCCATGTGTGTCAATAATTATATGATATCTTGGGTTTAGGTTATAAATACACCATTTTTAGATCGCCATGTTTCGACTTTTTAGTACGTCATCTTCGGGGCTGCACATACATACATATATCAAGATTCTTTTATAAAATACAGAAGAAAAAAATCTATACAATGAAAGCTAATTAAAAACTATTAAAGCTATTAAATAATAACAGAGCTGATATTATGCATAACCAGAGTGATTATATACAGTGATCACATCGTGGAAGCGAAGACGCTACCACTACACCACCGCTGTCGGTATTTGTGGTATGTAGCCCTGAAGATGACTTGATAGAAAGTCGGAACATTGGTGTTCTAAGAAGGATGTATTTATTGACTTAAACTAAAGACATTATATACTTATCTATCTATAGTTTTATCTTCAACTAGTTCAGTACCTACGGCTTTGTTCGCGAGAATTTTGTGATTAAATTATGTGTTTTAGCATCTAACTTGTTCATTCACGTACTATTGCCTATTACTGAATACGTTTTCCATACAATAACAGTCTGAGTCGAAAATATTTTAGTGGACACAGAACTCAGCACCCTACCAATCTTTCACTCCGCTTAGTGGGTGATGCGCGTTTTCACAAATACTAATACAATAGATCAATCATGAAGTCGGAATGCAGTAATATTTATATTTCAAAAATAAATTGAATGAAACTGTTTATAAGAAACATTATGTAATTCTTAAGAAAATCTTAAGAAACATTATGAGTCACTTAATCTATGAAAATTATTAAAGATTTGTTTGTCTTTTAGTAAATATTTCATACTTCTAAAACTACTTGACTTTGAAACATATATTATTATTATTAATTATTATTTAACTCTTTTCCGAGTATTAAGATTGCACTACGTGCTGACTGGGTGAGGTAAGCTGCACCAGTTACGCAGCTACGTAACCGCATCCCAACGGTGGTTGTCTGATGGCTTATAATAATAATAAATTTATTGTAAAAAAACAGTACAAACTGCGTATGACCACATGGAGGACAATAAACTAATTTACTCTCCGGAAGCAAGCAAGGGACCATCCCATCAATTCCGATCAAGGGCCCTAATGCAGAGGCGGATTCAAAAATTTCAGCAAACCTTCCTAGATAAGATAAAAAGTTTGTTGCGAGTTATAATACTAATAGGATGTCAATATGTTTGTAATATTACGCAAAAAATTACAGTTACAAGTTATTATCGAATTATAGATTATTCTGAGTATAATGTTTAAAAATCATAAGAGTTGAAAAAAAACACTAAATACACGACTTATTGTTACAATAAACATGCCCCTAGACAAAACCTAGAAAACCTGCTTCATATGGACCAGGGCACCGCGGGGTTTTATGCGGCTTTTAAATGATGATAATTGAGGGATGATGGGTGAATGTTCTGGTCAAGTGATAGGCAGGGAAAATGGGAGTACCCCATGAAAACCTGCCACAAACCCGCTTCGTCCCTGAATTCTACTTGGATCAGACAGAGTTTGAACCAGCATCACCAGCGTTATAGAAGGCGAGTACGATTGAAACTACCCCAACATGTATTGATACTATATCATACAAGTCCTACTTACGTATGTTTTTCAGTTTACATCTTACCCAATATTTTAACTTAAAAGCCGAACCCTCAGTTCCCTTTTCCTACTATATAATTATTTATATAAAACTTCTCTAATGTCTGGACACATGGAAAATCTAATTAACTACATTTCTTTTCATCGAATGAAGACTGTGTTTTTCAGCTGCGACGCTTTGATTTATGTGTAATCCGAGTTTAGCAGATAAAGTGTTGGACACTAGTTGCTGAGTAATTTGCGTTTTGTTGATCATGCAAAACACCAAGCAAAGAAAAAACCCAGTGTTGTGTGGTTTGTGAAAATCTCGTGTGTTTGGATCTTTTTTCGTCAAGACTTACTTCGTCATGCTGAGTGGCCAGTATGGCCGAACTTCAAAGTTCTGTTGGAGGACTTTCTGAATAATTCCAACAAGATGGTCCACAACCATTTCTCCAGGATGGTCAGAGATCAGTTAAATGGCAATATTTCTGATTAGATTGGACGATGTGGCCACCTTCACCCCTTGACTATATTTTGTGGTTATATTAGAGGAGATGGTGCACTGAAACAGATAAAACACGTAAAGAATATTCCATCGAGTTCATGTGAATCGTGTCCGAATTGTGACACAAAAATTTCATGTCTTGAAAATTTTCATTTTTGTCAGCTATGTGTATAAACTTAAGGACTTTTCTGAATTATTTTCATGAATACAAAACGATTGGTATATACTTTAGTTTTAAATATTCCGTTGTATATAATTCACACCTATTCATGTGTTTTCACCACTTTTGAAAATACTGTTTTCTTCTTAACAATACCTTTGAAAGCCTGCCTAACAAATAAAAATGAAAATTAACTTTTGTGAGACTATTATGCATTAAAATGACTCTTGGACATTATTTATTAAGTTTGGTACTGACTCTGATTTTCCTCTCTTTTTCCTCCTGTTTGTTGGGGTGGTCCTACGCTTGCTTAAGGAGGGGAAAGTTGTTTATTGCCTTCTACGCGGACATATGCACAGCATTGATGTAATACGCCAACCATTGCTGATTGTCGAAACGAAACACTGGGTGGCATCCAGGCGCTGTAATTGGGCAAAATGGTGCATTCGTCGCACAAGGTCTTGCAATTCAATCAACATTGTCGCAGCACTCTTCCTCTACCTTTTGTTTTATTCATCACAAATTTCATTATTATCCACAAATTCTAAACCATGTTTTTTTTCAAAAGTAAATTTTTCAAATGCAGTATATATTATATTACTAAATAAAGATATTTTACGGTAAACTTGTGTATTACTAAATTAGTAATTTAAAATATTCCATGGTATAATTTCATGGATCACTTGAAATTTCAGTAGTATTGACTCGCACCACTATTCACACTATGATAAATTGTAAATTGTTACTGGACAAATTAACGAATTTTAAATTGAGGTACATCATTTTTTAATGTATTATTATCACCATTGTTTCATTGTATCTCAGCGCCATTATTTCCAAACACGAGAAAATGAGAAAGTTATTGAAATATATATATATATATATATATATATATATATATATATATATATATATATATATATATATATATATATATATATATATATATATNNTATATATATATATATATATATATATATATATATATATATATATATATATATATATATATATATATATATATATATATATATATATATATATATCTTCCATCTTGATGTACAAGTTTATTTATTAAAACTATAATGTGTAATTTTGTTTCATAATATAATTATTATAATTATTCTATTTTAGGGAGATCTTTAAGTGCAAGGGCACAAATTTATCAACTTGTTGCATTACCATTGACCCACTAGATGCACAGTTGTGTCGAGGGGCATCCGAGTTTCCCCCTGTCAAGAGCATCTAACGGCACTAGGCAGCGAACTCTGGTCCACAGACTCCAAGCAGAAGTCGGCGACGATTTACAACCCACGTTGGCAACAGCGAAGACTCATTTATCGTTCTTTCTTACGAGTTCTACTGACTGCAGCGACGCCTAGAAATCTCTCCGTTTAGTTCTGCGAAAGAGTCAGTGTCACGGCGTCTGCTAAATCGGTTAATGTTCGTGTTCATGTAGCAAAGACGAAGCGGAATAACGAAATGGGTTTCAATCCACATTGTGTCATTTTCTATAAAAAGTATGAAGATAATTTTCCAGGTATTCTTAACTTCAGGGTATGTGACTGAAATAAAGTTTGTTTTCAAATAAATATTTTTCGGATGACATATGAAGAGAATTTGAATATTCAAATTTCATATGAAGAAATGAGAAATTGGTTTCAATCGTAAATATTTTGGAAGTTCAACTAACATGTATATATTTTTTAAATTTCACTATTTTAGAAATATGGGAAATTTACACGTATCATTCTTTTGATTTTTCACGTAGCATTATCCCAGTTTAATAATAATAATAAATTTATTTTCAATAAAACAGTACAAACTGCGTATGACCACGTGGAGGACAATAAACTAATTTACTCCCCGGAAGCAAGCAAGGGACCATCCCAACAATTCCGATCAAGGGCCCTAAGGCAGAGGCGGATTCAAAAATTTCAGCAAAAGTTCCTAGATAAGATAAAAAGTTAACTGCGAGTTATAATACACATATAATGTCAATATGTTTGTAATTTAACGCAAATATGTTTGTAAATTTACATGTGCACGTTATTATCGAACTATAGATTATTCTGAGTATAGTGTTTAAAAATCATAAGAGTTGAAAAAAACCCACCAAATTCACGATTTATTGTTACAATAAACACGCCCCTAGACAAAGCCTAGAGAACCTGTATAAGAAATCCGCCTCTACCCGAAGGAAAACCGGAGCAAAACCCGGGCCAGGATGGGGCTACAGAATTAATGTACACAACCGTGCCAAAGTTGAGTACACATAAAACTAAATTAATATG
>NNCF01132116.1:239206-269550 GCA_002313205.1 Laupala kohalensis
ATTCTTGGGCAGGGAATTATATAGAACGATTCCCGAATGATAAGGTCCTTTTTGGCAAAGAGTGGTTGACTCTCTAGGGCGATGAATATTATTCCTATTGCGAGTATTGTGTTCGTGAACGAGACTGTTTCGTATAAAGCAAGGGCGGCACTTCAGTAATTCGGTCTTAACAAACAAGACCGTTTCATAAATATAAATGCACGGAAGTGTTAAGATATTTAATTCCTTGAATAAAGGTTTACAAGAGTTTCGGGGGTGAGATTTACAAATTATTCGAACTATCCTCTTCTGAATTCTGAAAGTTTGAATACTCTGACCGGGAGGGATTCAAAAAGAGGGATTAGTTCATGGTTTGGAAAATTAATATGTGACATACATATATGTTAAGTATACGGAAGCGACAGAGCGACGACAGTACGTGATGATAGGAATATTTTTTGAAATATTTTTATAGTTTACAAAATGAAACATTCGCCAATGTTTTATTTACGTGCATTCATTTTTTCAATACATTTTTAAAATGTATTGAAAAAATGTATACAATGAATAACATTTTTAAAATGTATACAATGAATAACGTTCGTAGTTAATTCTCGTTGCAGATAAAATAGACATGAGTTATCACATTTTTTGAAACAAATATCGTAAATTGACCTAACACTGCGAACGTGAAAATAATTATGGTACCATAAGCTGTCCTATAATGGTATTATATTAAGAAAAATAATCCTATAACTCGGAGAGAAATGTCAATATTCAAATTTCAAATTATCATGACCAAGTTCATATCCATACGACTGGCATAATCATTAATTTCAAATCAAGGAAAATTCATCAACCGAATTCTATTATCATTACACCTGCCAGCATATGTACAGAATATTTAATATTAAAATAAGAGAAATCTTTTGTTTAATTTTGCTTGAGCAAGGCTTTTTGTTGAAGGAACGGGAATGAACTACTGATTAATAATAATTCAAGTTGCGATTTCAAAACCCTTTAACTTTAAATCTATTGGTCGGAATGACTTGGCATCGTACATGAACATCTGTGAAGCAACGGAGTTTTCTTTGGGGAAAGAAAAAGTAAAAAAATTACCGAAGTGGCAATGTCAGGGTGATGTGAGAGAAAGATCTATTTGGATCTGCCACAGCAGGAAAGTTACTGAACCGAAAGGAAGGAAAAGACAGCTAGGGGTAAACGACAACTAATAACAATACCTATGAAAGTTTACAACCCAAACATTATTGGTAAGAAGAAGTGAAATTCATAAAATAAGCATTATACTGACACAGATATATCTCTCGATATACCTTCCGTCTACAAGTAGGCAGTGCTGAACTGTACGATCCATAGCCGATCGGACGCTTTCGAACATGAAATATACCTAAGAGCATGAAAGATTTTTTGTCTACAGAAAGAGGTTTTGCAAGAACACAAATCTTTTGTTCTTTACGTTCATTCGTTTGCCCCAGGAAATGGAAGGAGAAAAATATGCGGAAGTAGATTGACTTATTGGCGACAAAACACTTATATTCGGGAACCACGCAACGAAAAGTTTTTTGTTTTTGTTTTGTATCTGACGTAAATAGAATCCATACAATCACATACCAATTTAAGAGAAACCGAACGAAACACTGCCATTACTCTCCATGCAACTCAAAAACACGAAGAGGCTAATTATCGTAAATTGTTGGTTTCCGAGACTACTAACAACCTCGCTAATTGCCATTTTCGTTCTGCACTACTCCAGTTTACACGTTATTGCCCCTCAATAACACCACCCTTTATCTCCTTGGCGTGTTTTTCTCCTAGGAGTTTAATAGTCCGCTCTATCATCAGTGAGTCGCAGCTAATACTGATTCCTGCGGCGCGCCACTCCGGATGGCGTCGACGCAACCTCTGCTGTGACGTGCGAGGAGGCATGGTCGAGAGGTGGTTGCTGGTGGTGGTAGTGGTTGCCGTGGTGATGGCGGTGGGAGGACGCCGAGGAATTTTCGCAGGTCGTCGCCCGGGCGACGCTCCCATCCACCATGGACGCCACCCCACTCCTCCATGCGGCCCTGACCGCGCGGATGGACGCGGCTCCACAAGGATTGTTATTGTTTTGATCTCAGATTTTTTCGAGGGAAGAATAGAAAATTCTAGTGGAGCACAAAGAAATATCTGTGCAGAATTGGGATTGAAATCATATTGTTTACTGTATTAGCATGTACAAAATATTCAGTTTTACTATTTAAGGATTCAAACGCAAAATTACAAGTAGTTGACCGAACTCGTATTGGTACGAATAGGCGGCTGTTGAATCGCTTATACAATGGAAAAAGTAAAAATAAGTGCTTCGGTTAAATACCTTCATTGAGGGATGCGGTTTTGGACTGAGATGAATTACAATTCCTTGTAAAAGTAAAATGAAAATGTGAACTAAAAACTATCAATAATTATGTTTTATCATTCTCTCTCATTTATCTTCTGAAGCGTAACTCGGCGGCGTCCGACGCTCTCTAGAGTGACTACGCCTCTCTCTCTTCTTCCTCTCCGCCGGATACGTGCAGCGTGGAGCATTGGTCTGGTTCAGGGTCCTTGGTATCCCCACCTCACTTCGGAGCTTATTTCTTTCTACGACTCTCCTCTATTCTGACGTCGTTGCATTCTTTCTTGTAGTACATTTGCTGTCTTTACTCCAGTAACGAATTGATTCAGGTCAAATACTCAATGTATTCTTCTTCACAAGCTCCTAAATTTCTGTGTTCGAAAGGTTTCGCAGAGGCAAAAACCTTGCATCATGTTCTGTGAGAGAGTATGACACTTGAAGAATTTTCTCAATTTCTGAGTTTTCTGAAAATTCACTTTCTATATGGGTCGTTGGTGATGTAAGGCTTTATAACACTGAAGTGTTTTTCCCTTTGCTTGCATTTGGATGGAGTAATGGGTGTATATGATAAGATATATAATATTAAGGATAAGATAACGATTGCAAATATATGCAATTTAAACGTTATATTTGGTATTGCTCCCTTACTTATTGTGTAACATTGTAGGATGCTTTTAACTTTAAATACGATCCCTATAAAGATCCCGTACTTCATTATATTTCATGTTGAGTGTCAAACATTTTGTCTTTCAAGGTGTACATAAAGTAGTCTACAGACTGGAAATTTAATTCATGACACAATGATTTTGCCTTTTAACTCAGAAAAATAGCAAAAGGGACAAAGAGAAATGAAAAGTAAGAGAATAAGAGGAAAATCAGGAATATTCTGCAAGCAGAGTGATCAAGCTCTGACAGCCATTTTCATATGCCCGACTGCATTGTGACTTTCTCATTTGTTGCATGATATTCTCTGATCATATCTTCTGAGATTTTGCTTAGTTAACCATCCTTCCTGTTGAGAAGTCAATCGTACACGTTTACTTCCCTATTTCGTTTCTGTATATACATTATATTTTTCTGACAAAATATTTGTTCATATCTTCTTACCCAGATTTTCTCCATAAGTTGTCTTGCCCGTTTCCTATTTATTCTTCATTTCTTTCCGTACTCCTTAATTCTATTAATTTTCTTTACGTACAGGGAGATTCTGGAAAAAGATTTTAGAATTTATTTACTTTCAATTGCTACTTATGTTTCATTGTTTCATCTATTGTCACTCTCTGCTTTCCCCTCAGGATGTGAACCAAACACACAGTACGTGCTCACTCCATCATCTCACTATCTTTCATTGCATAATATCAACCTAATTGATGTGTTATAAGATTGCCGTAAACGAGGAAGAACGGTTCTGGATGTCTAAATCTATACCACAATATATTTTACCATTACTGATGTGTCATGGAAATAAATTGTGTTAAAAACATCAAGTAATTGGAATTTCCGATACACAATCTATGGATCTGAATATTTGAAGAAGATTTTATCAGATTTTCCAGTTTTCCTTCTTTTTCTTGTTTACCAGCCTTAATAACTTCTACCTTTAGTACCTCATGTACATATCTAAAGTTGAATAGTTGTTGATAAAATGTAGCACCATTTTGTATTTTCAAAGTTAAGGCTGAACCAGGCTGAACTTAAAGGAAAATTAAAATAACACCAAAGAAATTTTGTTTCTCAATTTGAATGACAATGTTGGAATCTCTCACATTGAACTTACTCATAACAACTCAAATGTGTCTGAATATGTCACCCAAACCATTCGGTGCTATTCCCAGATGACTGTTTTGCGTATAGGGAAGGGATTCCATAAATCGTGTTACATCGTGGGTTCAAGGTCAGAAAAGCGGGCAGCATCCGAATCCAAGCCTGGCCTCTCCCCCTTCATCACGGGATCAATGGCCGCCGACCCAACGAAACCCAAGAGATCACGCGAGACGATTAACTCTTGCGAAAAAGTTCTTCTGAATGTTGTAAATGAATCTTATCTTCAATCTCTTTTGAAAGCCTATTGAACATTTGCGGTAAATTGTCCGAGATACTACAGAATTCTACATTTTCGTTTCGAATGGTTATTAATAGCATGCAATTTCTGTATTCCAAAAATTGTAATAGTTATAGCATTCCAAAGAAATATGTGCTTGTAATTCGAAATAGGCGTAGTACACTATGATTGACCACAGACAGCAATAGATAGTTCTTGAAAACCGCTGTCTTAATGCTTTTCATTTTTTCTATTTATTTTCACTACCAGCACCAATCATCGGCATAACAGGGATTTTTTCGATTAATTGCATGATTTACATTTAAAACTAGTATTATTGCTCTCGACTGAACTTGACAACTGAAATGGTGAAATAGTTAGTTGCACGTCAGTTAATAGTTAAGGATTAAATATAGAACGACCTTCTTTGAGGTGAAATTTATTTGTTACAAGTTAGTACTCATACTCATATGTTACGTTAGTACTACATTTTAGTCACCTGATAATATCCTTGACATAGGGACAAAGCATTGCGATGTTAAAAGTTTTATTTTATTATGTTTTAAAGTGTATACAATGAAGAATGTGGCCTTGTACGTGATGTGATAAATAAATTTTCTGTTTAATGAAGGTCGTTCTACCTGTAACCATTAAATGATGAATATTAATAGTGAATTGTGAAGCCAAAGTTGCATCACCACGTTCCTATTTGGCTCCTAGATTCGCTATTTGTACCTTCCTGGAGTTCCTGGATCACACAAGATCCAGATAATAGTAATTTGAAAAATATAATGTTATTACGTGAAATAACGCATGCACAAATTTCAACAAAGGTCTTGAAAAAAAGTCTGTTTATTAAGACCAAAAACTACTCTTGGATTTTCGAGTTGCCGCCTTCCTGTTGGCGAGCAGCTGTCAACATAGGACGTGCGTTCGTTGGTTGGCAATCCTTTGAGATTGAAAACCACGTGTTGCACGTTGCTTTGCATGCCAGAAATTTGAACATTCAGCAGCTAATTGGAGGCAAGGTGTAGTCACCTGCTATAAGTGCCATGGGGCTCATGATTCCCGTCAATGCAGATCGGAAGAAAAAGTAAATAGCTGCATAAATTGTGTTAGAAAAGGTCTTAAAGTACACAATCATAACGTGAATGACAAAAACTGCCTAAACACCCACGAAATCGAAATTAAAAGAACAAACTACGGCAATTGATTTTATTTTCAAGTTATTTTTGTTTATTTATCCAAAACGTCTAATCTTGATTCTGCTAATAGGAATTGTCCCGAACCTCACTATAAAGATTTGTTCCACTTGACGGAATTAATCCACAATAATTTAGAAAATCTTAATGTAACGTTATCCAGTGAGGGAGAATTTATATTAATGCTACTGAATATCAGAAGTCTAAATAAAAATTTAAATTCCTTAAGACTTCTCATTGCTAGTTTGATCAAAAAACCTGATATAATATTACGCACGGAAATATGGGAACTAAAATACCCATCTTTTCTAAATATTCCGGGTTATGATTTGCATTACAATAAAAACTGTTTAAACCAATCTGATGGCGTCGTGTTATATATAAAGAAAGATATAATTGCAAATGTCACGGTTTCATACAACAATCTAAAAGTTCTAAATGCTGTAGTTAGAATTAATGATATTGGACAAATAAAAATAAGTGGTTATGTATAGGAGTCACGAAATAAAGAGGAAATAATTTATTGATTGTCCTAGACTCCTTCTTCAAGAAAACTCGAAAACAGAAAATCATTTCATTGTAGGATATTTTAATATTGATTTTTTGAATATGGAGGATGAAGATTCCGAGAAATTTTATAACAACTTTCTGGAATTTCAATATTTACCGAAATTCTCGTCAGTGACCAGAATTAACAATAATGGCAAAAGTTCTTGTGTTGATAAAATACTCTGTAAGTCTAACAGATTGCAAACAACAACTCAGAAGCTTGTTTATAGAATAACAGACCATGAACTGCCTTTTGTTAACGTAATAACCGAATTAGTTCGTGGAAAAAAATTAGACAAACCAATTCTTAAGTTAGTTACCGAAAACTTGTTAATTCATGTCATTGTAAGAATTGGGCTAATATCCTTAACGATGACATAAATCATTCATTAGACAGTTTGATGAATTTAATGAGCAATGTTTTATCCAAAGCGCGGGTTCGAATACAAATCTTCCAAAAACATAAACCTAGGAATGATTGGATCAATAAATTTATGCATGGTTAAGTGTATATTTTCCAAAGCTTTTAATAGTGCAGTTATTTATAAAACAGGTGATACATCTAATGTGTCAAACTATAGGCAAATTTCATTTTTACCAGTTTTATCAAAGATTTTCGAAAATTTTCAAGAATCTCTAAATTCTTAGACCGTACTAATTATCTTTCTGATATACTATTTGGCTTTAGAGAGGGTAGAGGTACAGCTTCAGCCCTCGCATGCGTTACAGACTTTATATACTCCAAATTAGGTAAAAGTAAACCAGTTATTGCTGTTTTCTTGGATTTAGCAAAGGTCTATGACACGGTTGACCACAACTTACTAATAACTAAACTAGAGAATTGCTGTATCCATGGTCCAGCCTTAGATTTATCAATAGATTACGTAAGTGGTAGAACGCAAGCAGTAAAAATAATATTAAAAGCAATACAAAAAGGGTTGTAACGGGTGTACCACAGGGTTCAATACTTGGTCCCTTATTATTCCTAATCTATATTAACAAGTATTTTCAATGTAGCTCCATATAGTCGCATTGTATCATATGCAGATGATACTATAATACTAATTTCAGAGAATACATGGGAAGAAACTGCGTTTGTTACCAATAATTACCTTGATATGGTGTATAAATAGCTTGTTTTAAATAAACTAACCCTAAATATAGATAAATCAGTCTACATGACTTTTTGTAACTACATTGATAGCACCCCACATAATTTTGATATAATATTAAATAACTGTAACTTAATCCGAGTACCATATGTAAATTATATAGGAGTTCTCATGGACTGTCATATGAGATGGGATATTTACATCAATAGTATTGTTAAGAAACTTAAGTACTTAATATATGTATTTGCTAAATTAAAAGGCATCTTAGATAGGGATTCACTGATGATTTTATTTTACTGGTTCTTTAATGGTTTAGCCACTTATGGAATTGTAGCTTGGGGTGCAGCGTACGAAAGAAATATCAGGCCTGTTAAAATATTGAGGAATCTAATTTTAAAAATAATTACTGATAGAAATGTAAACGCGCTAAAAAGAAAATTTCAACCTGAGACAAATACATAAATTTAACTGTATCCGTTTACACTACAACGAAATTAAATTAAATTACTTAGGATCCCAAAACTCTACTAGGTTTAAAACTGTAAGACCTCCCACAATAAACTTAGATCGCGTCACGACCAGTCAGGTTTTCAAAATAAAATATGACTCATATTTTTCACGGTAATACCATTAAACAAGCAGAAGAAAGTCCAATGAAAAAATATATAAACCTCGAACCAGATGTCGCTTCTCAAAGATCAGATAAGAAAGTACATTTTCGAACCAGATGACTTTAATTTAGAACAGTGAATTCCAGAGTTTGAAATGAATTTTAATATTAATGTTTCATTTCATACTTCGAGATTATTTTTGATAGGGTAGGAGACCTTCTTATCAGGTCTGGACAATTACAAAAAAAAGTGTAAATTACTAATTACCAAATTTTGGTAAGTATCTACTCAATTTTGATAAGGATTACATATTACATTTATCCACAGTAATTAAATAATGGAATAGATTACGTAAAGACAATTAACTATGAATTATGTTGAGGTATAAAAATAGGCAATACTCAAATTGTTTATTAAATAGAAGGATTCTGAATGCTGGTATTTTAAAACACTAATTAGATCATTTGATTTATTCTGTACAATGAAACGTGATCAACAGCGTTTATTCATATTCATAATTTTCATATTTATTATAGAACTATTGGTCATGCAACTACAGAATTCAATTTAATGAAATTATTTAATTAATAAACTACAACAATTTTTATAGTAAAGATTAATTTACGGAATATTAATAAATCATTCATGTTTTGGCATTTGTAAAAATTTATGATTCGATCGACGAATTCATAAGTTTCGTACCAAAATTAGTCTCTTACTATCATAATAATAAATGTCTCATCACAACGATATTAAGAAATAGTCAATATTAATCATTTTAATTTAGAGTGATAATACACTACCATTTAAATAATTACCCCAATAATTCAGTTTTCTGATGGTTTTGTTATTTTATGCAAAAGGAGTTAAAAAATTTGAGGTACCTTTGAAGCAGATTCTTACTTCCGTATTTGGTCTCCTATCACTTAATACGCACTTAGTGGACACTTTTACTCCATGCTCGTGCTACTTTCTCCGTTGAGATTTCTTGGAGATTTTTGTATTATTTACACCCAAATTAGATTGTCTAGATTATCTCACAGTTTCGAAATACTTGGGTCTTTCCAGGTAGAGATGATCTTCCAATATCATATGACAATATATTTTACGCAACTTCCAAAAGAAGTTTTCTTGAAATAAATAACCTATTTATCAGTGTACAGGATTTTCAATATAGTAAATAGTAACAGTACAATGATTTAAAATAATAATTCGTAATACGTTAACTCAAATTACTTATTTTAAATGATGAACTACAAATTACATCATTACTTTACGAGTAATTAAGTAAGATACATATTATGTAGAATACTATGCAGCCCTGCAACTAATGTATCACCTTTTCGCCATGTCATTGAGAAGTTAGTTCACCCGTGGAAGAGGGAGTGATGTGAAAGAGGAAGGTTCAAGGACAGCCGCGGAGGCAGCGTACTCAAGTGGAGGTAGCAATGGCAGCAGCGGCCAAATGTTGCCCCGCCCCCTCCGCCAGAGGGATCAGCGGCCTCGCTCAGCTCAATTGCTTAGCTCACAGGCAGCTCACGTCCAGCGCAAGGCGAAATAAAGGCTAGGCGCGGTACGAGCGACGGGTGGTTTTCTCCGCGGTTATTGTAACGCATCGAAATGAGCAAACGAGAGGATGTTCTCAGACGCACAAGATGAATCGCTGAGCTCCTCAGCAGCGCGAATGGCACAGAAAACGGACGAAAAAAATAATAATAAGAAAAACTAGTAATGATGTTTCAAAACAATTTCATCGGTACAAATAAAACTCTTGCGTGTCGGATTATTTATTTCATGTTGTTGTACCAAAGTTTCGACAACACTCAATGTTTTTATCAGAGTGAGGCATGTTTAAAGAATCATCACTCCGCAGCGGATTCTATGGGGTTATGAATGTATTGTTATGAAGTAGATTACTAGTACCATATTAATCAGCAGTGGTTCTTCTTATTCATACCAAGCTTTGATGAAGGTAATGTAAATTATTGAAACATCACTTGTATGATCGTGAAATAAATTTACTTAATCTTTTATACAAAGATATAAATCGGCTATGAATTCATGGGGAAAAATGAATGAAATCAGTGAGTTCATTCCTCTACTCTCGCACACCCAAAGGTTTTAAAGAACTTCAAGGTGATATTGGGGAATCCCCTTAGGCACTTATTACGTAATCCGTCCTCGTCAAGTCCCATGCTGCTGGGTGAAATGCACAGAAGAAGCGTTAAACCACAGATAGAAATTAAAATATATTACGTTTTCAACTGTTCAGAATATTTATTATTTATGTGTAAATATTTCGATGAATTTTATTTACCAGAATTTTGGCATCTACACTGATAACGATAGTATTGTGGTATTTGTAAATGAGAAATTTAGTGTGGAAATGGATCTTGTCCACAATGGCGCGATAGGAGGTAGGACGTGGGTGGTACGGTTAATAGTAGTTGGGCCTATTAGTTAGGTTTACCAACAACTTGTCCCACGTGGAGGTGTTAGTAGTAGTAAGAGTTATGATACTAGGAATAGTCGAAAGTGGATAGAAGGAGGGTTCGTTTTTCAATTGTCACACCTATATGAACTGGGAAGTGAAAAGCAATAATTTATTTTCTGGCCCCGTCGGGAATTGATCCCGGAATGACTCAGTGGCAAATAAGAATGATAGCAATTGAGCTACCTGAGGGAAACGATAGTATGAAAACAAAGTAAACATATGCACTAACAAAACAAAACAAGTGGTGCAAAACCATTGCACATACTTTCTCATACACGTTTCTCCGTCTGCAGCGTAGGGTGAGATGAAATTCTATAGTAAAAGGGTCATTTCTGGCGTGGTCCTCTATATTTTGGTCGTCTTCCAGTGCTCTATTCATGTTCAAAAACGCTAGATTAATTTATTATTCTTTTATTTAAAATTTGAAAGTAAAATAAATATTCAGAATATTATTTCAAAACATATAGCGGCTTATGTCTTATAAATATCGTAGAAGTGTTATGTAAATGTAATTTCGTTGCAGACAGAAATTGATGTATTTTCGTATCTGCAGAGCGTTTGCTGTCCTCCTATGTATTTATTATGTATTATCGTATCTTTCATTCCAGTTTACGAAAAGCGTACGTCTACTTGGTCCATTTAAACTGCTAAATATTATTCAAGCTCCTTGAAACAATAAACTAATGTTTATGTGTAATAGACACAAATTATTTTACTGCGTCTATACCAAACTTTCAAGCGAAATACCGCTAATGTGGATGTAATGCATATCAATTGTACTTTACGTATAGAAAATTTAAGCAAATTCGTTGGAGTCGTTTTTGAGAAACTTTCAAAAGAATACTTAGACCTTTATGTGAAGTGCCCTTTGTTTTAATGTCAAAAAAAATTAAATACGATATGCGAATTAAATTGATTCAGAATCGCTGCGCACAGACCGACAGACGGACGGACGGATGGACGGACGTTATGCTAAAAATCACTTTTTCAGAATCAGGAATCACCAAAACTGCTATTTCAGTCAAAATCTATTTTTCGATTTTTTCACGATTACAATACTTTCTATATACTACGTGTATGAGAAAGTAAAACAACCGTACAATAGTGCTTGCACGTATAAGGTAAGAAGGCCATATAATCCGATGGATCAGTAAGTTATAGTGTACATAGTCGCATTTCTACATAGTGACATTCCTCATGGGTTAAGTATCAGAAGGGACAGTTTTTTTAATGTTCACATGTAGTTTCTAACTGAATAGTACTTATCACTAATTAAATATAGAAATGATCAGCATGAATTTTACTTTGCCTTTCCGGACAAATGAAGCTATTAAATACAAACGATCTCAAAAGTAGAGTACTTGAGATTGAACCAGTCTATTCTTCAAACAGATTGTTTCAATTGAAATGGTATTTTTAGTGATTCAGTTTTTAATACTCAGTAGTTCGTAAATTAGTTATAATAAGTATTTTGAACATTAACAAAATCGATAACATTGTTGAAAATATCTATAATGATAATATACTAAGTAAATGATAAATCATGATAATTTTTTCTCTCTAGAATTTGTACCAAGAAGCACAAATGCGCACCCGTAACACGGTGGAAAGGTTTTTTGGTGTTTGGAAGAGGAGGTTTCCCATTCTGGGAAGGAGGATGAACGTGTCCCTACAATAGGGTCGGACAATTATTTGCGCCATTGCAATATTGCACAATATTGCAGTCAATGCAAATGAGCGAAAACCACCTCAAGAACCAGAACACATGACTGAGGATTTTGGAGCCATTCCTTGTCCACCGCCTTGTTACCAAAGAAACGCTGGTGTAAGGAGCAGGGTTGTGAATAAACATTTTGCTCAATTGTAATATTACTTGTGTTTCCTGTTTGAACTCAATCTTGGCAAGATTAAGTACATTTTTTCTGTAGCCTCATCCCGACCCTGGTTTTTCTCCGGTTTTCCTTTGGGTACTCTGATGGAGTTGAGGGGATGGTCCTTTGCTTGCTACCGGAGAGTAAATTAGTTTATTTTCCTCCACGTGGACATTTGCAATTTTTAACTGCTTCTTTGGCAATAAATAATTTCAATCTTTCTTGTTTTCATATCCAAATTTAAAATTTGTGTGTTATTTGTTATTCGTTTTCCTGAATTAGATCAACGTATATGGTGGAAGGTAGTTAAGTTTCAAGGATCTTTCGGGAAATACCATGTACTTTTGCAGTGCGACATTAATTTTCCAAATTATATTCATTCTTATTTCAGGAGACGTCAAAATGCAAGGTTGTTTTTCTAATATAACTGCATGTTTCATGTTTTCAATTTGAAACTAGCAAAACTATTAAATTTCTTAATCTAACTACTAGTATTTAGGTTTGAATGTTAAGATTATCTAAAATTTAGGACCTAGTTGGTCAGTTAACCCATTTCAGTAGACATTTTAATGTAAGACTACTAAATTTCAATTGTATATCCTTTCGGCCATTAAATGAAAGAAAAAATTCTTTGAGTATTCTATCATTACATGCTCTTACTCTTGATGTATCAATGGATGGTGTTATATCATGACAGGGTACTGTTGAAAGAACTATTTCTAGGGATGAGATGGAAATTGCACGAACATTTAATAATTCAATCTATTAAATTTTTAATCTCAAAACAAATCAGGTGAAGGTTCTCAGATGGGTAATCCAATGAGATGTGTACTTACAGTATTTGTTTTGTGTCATATAGAAGGGGCAAGTTATGTCCTTGCTGGGTTTTAATTTGCAAATGTATGAGATACATGAATGACATACAATTCAGAGATGTGCAATGGTGTATGATATAATAGATAACTTTCAGGTAAAATATCCATAAATCTAGCAAATGTGGTTCGGTAGATTTTATTAGCTAATTCTGCCCTGTGCAACTGCGAGAAAAATTGTGTTCAGAATTACCCTGTTAAAATTACAATATGAAAACATTTTATTATAAGTATAGCTTAAAATAATATAAATTTGACGTGAATCAAAATATTGTGTTACAAATAAATAAACATCAGCCGTTATCGTTATTTGTCGGGCAAAACCCTTCACCAAACTCAAATCCAGTGCTGTCCACTCATCGAAAACGGCCTTCGTGCTAAGGTAAGTTGGATAGCACTGAGCCAATTCATATCATATTGATTTCTTTGACAAGTACATCGCGACTCGTAAATTATATCTTCCATGTGCTCTTATGATTGAACGTGGATGATGAAAACAAAGTAACAGTTCGGATTTTGTGATGTATCTTTATATCATACTAACACTCCTCAACTGTGTAGGAATTGCTTATATTGTGCTTCACTGCAAGTTTTACTAACAACTTCGTAACCTTCAAGAATCAATGAACGTATAAAAATTAAATACGTTAAAATATAACACGATTTCACTCCAGAGTTTACTTGAGAATGATGCGGATTGATCAAAAGTAATATTAGAGAAGAGTAGCATTTCAAAAGATGTGTTTCTACACATTATATACACAAAATTTATATAGACACTATAACCTATTATATCAATAATGCATATCTTGTTTTTCTTGAATATGTCTTTTCAACTAACTTCTATTAAAACATTCAAATTTTGCATTTTAAAGTAATGTAATTCAGACTGTTGCAATCCTCCTTCGTCCTCTTTTCCCACACTTCTTTCTCAACAAGGAGAAATTCCACCTTGAGAGTTGTGTACTCCTTAAGAGACGTTGCTGCCTCTGCAGCTGCAGTAGGAGGGCGCCGGTTTCATTTTGCCATTGCTCTCCTAGAAGAAAGGCGAGCAACAGCTGCAGCCGACCCAGGAACTTCTACAGTAGGAGTAGTAGAAGATTCAACGGAGGCTGTATTTGTGATAGTAGTAGTAGTAGTAGTAGTAGTAGGGATGGTGGGAGTGATTGTTGTTGGCGGCGGTATAGGGATGGTGGCAGTGGTCGTGGTTATTGGTGTTGTGGGATTACAATGGGTAGGTCTAAGAAAATGGACTCTTGGGGATAATTAGGAACGGGATTCACAGGAGTGGTGAGAAGGGTTCTATCTGGTTGAGACCAAGAACCTTCCACTACTTCTACTGCATCAGTCTCCTCTTCCTCCTCCTGGCTTATAGTGCCTTGGAGAACACTGTCTGAAATGAAAAATGTATAATTGAAACAGCAACCTACAGTAAGAGTCATAGGCCACATATTATGAAAACCTAGAGGACTTTCCCATGAAAACAATACAATTTTCTAACCTCTATCAAACTAAATCAATGACCTATGCATTGAAATGTTTACTTTATGTAAGCATCATTGAAAGTCTGAATATCTTCCTACATAAGAAAAAGTAACAATACTTACAGTCACTATCGAACTTGGGCTCAAGGCGCATGGCACTAATGTTTATTAATTCCCTCACACGAACACGTAATACGTACGTAACTTCAACACTAACTCAATGTAAATACAAAACACCTTAAACGATAGATATATAAATAAATTATTTACTTACCGTACTCTGTCCATTGTCTTGATCGGACACGTGCACTTTCAACTAAAATCAATTAACACTTCGCCAGCACTTGGCACCACGAGCACGGTGAAATAAGAGGGACCGATTTCGTATAGGTGTGTAATATATACAGCGTGATATAACCAATCACTTGTGACGAAATGCTTGCCAAGAGTTTGCACCTTTACTCGCGTGACCAACATTAAAACTCGAGAAACATATAAATTGCTTTGAGATCGCCAATCAGTGTAACCAACTACCGTTATTCCGGAGATAGCTATCCGACGTCGTTTGCTGCCTTGTAATAGTGCTCATCGCTTGAAGCGGGAGGGGCTAACTTTGCTCCAGGGATAGCTAGCCTCCGAGTTGGGCCAGGGCAAACGCTGTCTTGTACCAGTGACCTTAAGGGGCCTCCAAATTGGTCACGATTTATTATTTAAACTCAAATTTGAACATAAATATTATACAAAACATTTTATAAACCATAAAATAAATAATAGTTTCTTAGAAAATAAAACTCAAATTTCAAATCTTTTTAATACTTTAGAGCGTTGGTCATGTACTAGTAGGCATGCAAACACGTTTG
The DNA here is from genome assembly GCA_002313205.1 of Laupala kohalensis. Lineage (NCBI taxonomy): Eukaryota > Metazoa > Arthropoda > Insecta > Orthoptera > Trigonidiidae > Laupala > Laupala kohalensis. Next base: position 254,677 of record NNCF01132116.1, read on the forward strand.
TGTAAGGGTGCCTCCAAAAATATTCCCGCTTCGGTCATGAGGTACGCCACTGATGGGAAGTTCTTATCCATAAGTACGCTTTTAATTGTTTTAATATTATTCCTCCTAAATTGTCCATCGGAGAGTTTTATGATGACATTATCTGTAGTATTGAATACTATGGCCCTTTTTATCGTTGTGGATTTAGCTATTTAAATAATTTTATATTCTACCCCAGAAGATTTCTTTTCCATCTTCTATAAAGACGAGTATGTATTTAATTTATCAACCGGTTAGAACAAGAGGTATTGTGTAAGGGTTACTCGTTAGGTTTTTTATATTACTCGTATGTATATCAAAGCGCGTCTCCAATGTTTAGACCTTCCCTCTACTTGTAAACACTGAACCTTACATGAACATATAAATATAAAAAAATAAATCGAGTAAGAATTGGTTCAAAAGGCATAAGTTTCGAAACTTATTCTTCACATGTACCGAACTTTAGTCTATTCAGTTGATTTAAACTACTAACCTATATCCCGACCTTTCTTGAAGTTAGTTTTCTACCATCTTTTCTTCACCCTTGCTTGATTCGCTTTCAAAGTGGTGTCAGCTATTTTAGAGGAATCACTTTCCACATCCTTCGTATTCTCATGTTGTCTAAATCTTACTTCATGTCTTAGCCGAACTGAAACGTAAGTGATACTCGTGTATGACTTCGTGTGGTCCCTGGAGAACAACAGCTGCGTGGAAACGAGTGAGTCGTGTCATTTTCCCATTTGAATAACATCCTGCTCAACTCTCATTTACCGGCAATGTCATCTCCTTCTAATGACTGTTATTAGTCAATGTGTCATAGAAGTTCCGCTTGTTGGACGAACGTTGACAAATGACCAGAGAAACAAAGACGCAGCGTGTAGCCGTGCTGTAATCCCGAGGTTTAGCTTTATCCCCGCTTCTTTATTATTAGCAGAGCAATGGACTCAGTTTCTTTTCAGGAAAATCTTTCCTTCTAAAAGCGCAGTTTGTCTCACACCCCGTTTAACTACAGACATTTCGTACATTAGTTGACAGGTTGAAATTTAATATTAGGAAATATATTCTCAAGATCGATTCTGCGATGTCCCGGTATGTTTCAGACAGAAGAAACCCACATGGTGTCATTTTAAGAAGAGTATTGAAAAGTTTTTGTATCAGAACATATGTGCTACATAGTACCATTGCATTATATTATACCCTACGCATTATGCTCTATGGAAAACAAGAAAATGGGGAAGCATGATACCGAGGATAGGGATGACAATGGTGGTTTTCTGTTTTAGTGCAGAATAAAAATTAACATAGGAGAGGAAACCTCTCGACTTGTTAAAGTTCGGAAAATTTTATGTCGATGTGTTTGCCGTTAGACACAAACCTTGATTGGCCATGTAGGGTAGACTGGGGTAAGATAAATTGAAAGATTATATTCCCTTTTACAAGTCCATTAAATTTATATAACATAAATTAACATCTTACATATTTCCAAATATTCACAAGTATGTTTATCCAGACTCTTGCCTCTTAAGATGGGGCAAACATTTGCAGACCACCCTAACGCTGTGGATTTTTTTACCAATTGCAAAACAAAAGCACAACATATTGAAGTATAACATATACGAAAATAAAATGTAATATCTCAATGGAAGCCAAGAACAAAATATTTTATGATAAAATCATATTGGGTTAATCATAGTCAATATACAAGTGAACATTGGACGTCAGAACCAGAAAACTCGTGAGAATTTGAGCACTTCTTTGATGACGGTGATTGTTTAGGATTTGTCATTAAAACAATTTCGTTCGTTAAGAAATAATAATCTGGAAATTGGGTTGATAAGAGTCATTTTAAGAGAGTATTGAAGTTTTTGTATACATATATATCTACTTGCCAGTACTCCCTTCAGTTTATTAATCATATATTGTCTATTACTCGTCTGAAATGATAGTCGAAAAACATTGAAGAGGTGGAACAGTCTTTCAAATTCTAACGTTTGCTTCATTGCTGTGCGGATTCTTCTCCATTTAATGGTGGTTGAAAATCTAGTCAATCTCTAACACTTCACAATACAAATGTAGAAACTAGCACATCATTGTGAGACTACTTCGAAGTATTCACGAGTTGTGTCCATTGTATAACATTTTGAAAGAAAAAGAAGGCGCTTACACACCTTAATTCATCAAATCGGCAGATAATAGACTTAACTCACTTTCTCTGTCCCGTATGTAAACAACAGAGGTATCTTTGCACGAGAGGACCATATGGTGTCATTGGAGGTTACCATCACAATCAACTCATTATGTCCATGCGGATCATTGCCTTGCGCGGACTTTTGTCCCAAGCTTACCGACAGCGATGGTCTAGTGGTAACGTCTTCGCTCCCACTAACGATATCGCTGAGAACTCTGCTCGACCGAACTAGGCGGTTTTCAGTTGGGTTTCCCTCACCTACTCCAGACAAATGTCGGTTCGATACATACGTTCTCCGTCTCAATTCCCTCAAGTCATGGTAAGGTGGAAGAGCAGAGTTTAAACCCGAATGACCTGAATCGAGCTAAAAGACATAAAATAATTAAATAAGTATATCAGTTAGAGGATTGGTACAACATTTAATGAAAAAAAGTTGTCATAGAGAAGTCACTGTTTATATGTTACTATAATTTGGTTTCTGATACTATTAGCCTGTGAATATTTATAAAATAAAATTTCAATACTCACTAATTCATATCGTAGTAAATATTGTATTACAATTAGTAATGAAGCAATTTTTTAAAATCATGCAGCTTATGTAGTGTTGAGTAAGAAGTATAATAAATTGCCTTGAGCTGAATTTCTCATATTAGAAGACAAGTTTCTCTAATGACGGAGAATAGACCGCTATTCTCGCTGCCTCTCGCGGTCAACGGACGCTCAGCGTGAACCTCCATTGTGTCTGCAGTGTGCACATCTGCTTTTTCTCTACGTAACGACTGCTTTCCAACATTCATCCACGAGCGCAGACGTTTTCTTCGCTTTTGCTGCGCGATTGAGATCTGCGCACGACTCACAGCGCAACGCAGATCCACGCAGAAGGGGGCTCTTCGTCTGCAAAGCAAGGAATCAGGTGCAGGTCTGCTGTGAGTCACTCACTCGTGACTGGAGACTACTTCCATATCCAGAGCAGCAGGTGAATGACAGTTCGATTCTCTGTTGTCGTGATCCCAGAGGTGACATTGCGACACAACTGTTGCGCAAAAGGAGAAAATAGTAATTTTTGTTTCAACAATAATTCACAGAGAGATCCATAACACAGAAAATAGAAAATGCGGAACTTTTATAAGCTTATGAAAAATACACCTGCGACCGCATTGGTTTAGTGGTTGTCGCATTATTGATTTCTTTTGTTTGAGTAAAGAGTTCTGTCCCGACAAGAATCAGAGTCCTTGGACTGTTAATTGATTCCTCTGACATTTCAATTTACTTTGAAAATTATTATGGAAATTGATTAGTCCATTCAATTGAATGGTTCTGGTTTCTGTTTTTTAAGAAATAGAATAATCATGGGACGTAAGAATTTTTCAACCTTCATTGAAGCCATCATGAAGATATTTACATCAATCACATAAGGTCTCTGAATGACAGTATTATGTTATTTACCTACATTCTTCGACTCACCTTGAATATCTTAATTCGGAATAACTAGCACTATCTGTCAATTACATTCTTTGTAAGTTCTATGTCAATATTATGTGACATTTAAAAAAATGATCCATATAATTGTGGGTAAATTTTAAAGTTGTACATTGTTGTATGTAATCAGGACTAGATGAATTATAAATTAATAATTAAAGACTTAGGACCTTAGTAAGAATGAATACCATAATTGTATTTTATCGTATAAAGTTTATAACGTTTCGACTCTATGTTGAAGTCATTGTCAGGAGAACCAAAAAAATAACCTATTATTTCTAAAAAATATAGTATTTGTCCATAGTAAGGTCGTAAATCTTTATTTACATATTTTGATTATATACAGGACGTTAATTGTAGTAAAACTAGATGAATTATAGTTTCTTAAAGAATATTGAAGAATATTCATTTAATAATAATAAATAAATTTATTGTCAATAAAACAGTACAAACTGCGTATGACAACGTGGAGGACAACAAACTAATTTACTCTCCGGAAGCAAGCAAGGGACCATCCCATCAATTCTGATCAAGGGCCCAAAGGCAGAGGCGGATTCACAAATTTCAGCAAAAATTCCTAGATAGGGTAAAAAGTTAGCTACGAGTTATAATACACATATAATGTCAATATGTTTGTAATTTAACGCAAACATTTTCATGTACAAATTATTATCGAACTATATATTATTCTGAGTATAGCGTTTAAGAATTGAAATAACACTAAATTCTCGATTTATTGTTACTATAAACATGCCCCTAGACAAAGCCTAGAGAACCTGTATAAGAAATCCGCCTCTACCCGAAGGAAAACCGGAGCAAAAGCCGGGCCAGGATGGGGCTACAGAATTAATGTACACAACCGTGCCAAAGTTAAGTACACATAAAACTAAATTAATATGAATAATAAGGCACAACAATCATTCAGGAAAATAGTTTTTGAAATTGTTATAAGTTATTTAAAAAGCACTACAGCAATGGCGTGATAAAATACAAGACGGATTTAACTTTTATTAAAATCAATAAATTCTTTTACGGTGTAGAAGCACTGGTGCAGGAGGTAGTTTTTAACCGCGGATTTGAAGAGATTCAATTTCATAATATCTTTTATATTCTTGGGCAGGGAATTATATAGAACGATTCCCGAATGATATGGTCCTTTTTGGCAAAGAGTGGTTGACACTTTCGGGCGATGAATATTATTACTATTGGGAGTATTGTGTTCGTGAACGAGACAGTTTCGTATGAAGCAAGGGTGGCACTTCAGTAATTCGGTCTTAACAAACACGACCGTTTCATATATATAAATGCAGGGAAGTGTTAAGATATTTAATTCCTTGAATAAAGGTTTACAAGAGTTTCGGGGGTTTAAATTATGAGCTCACAGTTTGATCTATTCAAGTGCATTTTAAATAGTATCTTCATATGATTATAATACAAGGATCAACTTCAATTAGATTTTAAAACAAACGAGGAAGTATGATGGTCATAGTGGTATCTTTCCCAGCGTCTGTTGCTCTCTGAGCAGGAGAGTGCGATCACCTACTCCAGGCCTATGTCAGTTCGGTGCCCTTAATTCCTTGGCAACACAATACATCTCCCTTGTATTTCCTTTATTTAAATAATGTGTAAAACGTCGAGCAGGCCTCATGACTTCAACCTCGCAATAACACTTTTAACAAAGCAGTAAATGAATGAATAAATAAGTAAATACTTTTCCCTCGATTTACCCGATTAGCTTGTGTTTTGAATCTCCACATGAACCATGAGATTACAAAAAAAAGCAGTAGTGGCGTTTATCATTTGTGTCATTGGTTGAATGACCTTTACAGACGAGTCAAATCGGGAACCTTCTACCCGAAGAACTGAATATAATTACGAGGAGACAAATATGATAAATATGGGAGTCGCAACTTTTTCCTTCGTGGCAAATTGACGAATTGTGGCCGAAAAATGTAATGGGGAGTTGACATGTAGCAGAGAAACTCACGACTGCAGATGTAAGAAGGTAGACGAGATGGATTCGTTATATGCTCTTAATCAGAATTAATGAAACACCTTATTCATATTACGAGTTCAGGGTGCATCTTTTCTGAACACCTTTGCGACAGTGACAATGATTTTGATTATTTTTCTTATCGTTGTGGGACAGACTTCGTAATTTTTGTAACAGGCCAGCCAGAGAATTTTCTGATTAGTAGAGCACAGGTGATCACTGCATATCTGGTTAATAAAAGTGTCTATAGATTATTGACCCGGATTATTCTTAGTACATGATTTTATTGTAAGAAGAAAAGAATGATTTAAATGTAACAGAGTAATATTGAAGAATATTAAATTGTTTACTTTCTCCAACTACGTGATACGCCGTCTTCAATAGAAGCTCCTCACTCGAATACATGGTGATATGTTCAGAAATCAAAAATTCACACCCCAAACTATTTACAAATTGAAAGTTATATTTCTTCACTACACCTCTAGTCATCTGTTCAGCGCTGAATAAAAATGTCAGTACCCAGGAATTTTAAGGGGTGTTCAGGAGGAATTGAATGGTTGTAAGGGGTAGAAAAAGCAGGGTTCTTTGCGATGTGATTTTTCCCATTCAGTCACTAAAAGCGTGATACGTTGGCGAGTCCTAAAACCCCAAGAAAAGAAAATCTTGATAGCGTATTAGAATCGTTTTGAAGTTTAATCTTATAGTCAATCTTTTCATAAAAAGTTATGAAGTTAACGGTGACACTGACTGGCAATAATTATGAGGCACTTGCTGGTGTCCTAGAAAGCTGATCGAGGATGCATTGAAATCGTCTCTAATACAATTGGGGAACAAATTATCAACGTGTACCGGAATTTTTACTTCTTTGTTTTTATTTAAATACGAAAAAGTATAATTTCTTTCGGAAACTACAATTTCGTCGAAAACACTCGCCTTCTACTACTGGTGACGCTGATTCTAACGTCGGATGATCCAAGTACGTTGTAGTTGTGAGCTAAGCGAATCTGCGGCAGGTTTTCTCGGAGTACTTCTGTTTCTCACGATATTTCATTCCACCACAACAATTACTTACTATCAACCGCTCTTCATATCTACATTTGCATCTCATCATTCACCCGTATAGCCATCTTGGTTCCTAAAAGCTTGAGCGCTCAGAGGGAAAAAGCTATGGACCACAATGCAGTCTCTTCACTGAAAATGCCGAACGATTGTTATAATAATTTCTGAGAGTGATACTGTACTGAGTAAACTACTGTACTGTTCTTTGTATCCATTCAATCATTATGGAGAACGTGTCGCGTTCAGTTCCGTCCGATAATGGAGTGGTATGTGCACTGTCTCTTATNATACAAAGATTGAATTTTGATTAGAAAAGCTGCGAAAGAACTCTTCTTGTAACGGAATCTAAACTGAGATTAATGTGGACATTCGGTGGTAAGCTGTTTGTAAATTTGTATATCACATCTTCAAATATAGTTTTTTCTGCAATTTCTAAGACAATTATTTTCATCGGTAACGAAATGAAAGGAAAGAGGGTGCTTTACCTCCAGCCGAAATACTAAAGAATGATAAATGAATGTTTCGTGGCGTGAATTACAATGAATACTGAAACTAGATTTGGGACGATACTCAGACTTGGAAAAATATTACAACTTTATACAAAATTAGATTTAAAGGCAGTGGCGGATCTGGTCTGTCATCAGGGGGGTCTAACTGGGGACTCTGGAATAGTCATTTCTCTTTGAAAGTTATAGTTTAAAAAAAGTGCACAATAGTAAATTACGAATACCCTTTGAATATTTGGTACTATATTAATCAAGTTTCCAGTTTTCCAGACATTATTCTAGTGTAAGTTTCATTGAAAAGATTTGTTATTTTTTCTACTGATACTGATCTTAAGACATATTTGCGAGCGCAAGTCCATTTAGCCGGGCTTCTCCCATGACACTTTTAATATAATTCTTCAACCTGTTTAATGTTGAAAAGATATGTTCAGCTGTTGCTGTTGTTACTGAAATAATTCCAAATATTTGAAGAAGAACCCCCAATAACTGGAAGAAATCTGCAAAAATGGAAAAGTCTCTCAGTCAGTATTTACATAAATATCAGAACGTCTATAAACCCTTGTATAACTTACTACCATGTATTTTGATACAGTGAATTCAAACATCGGGTTCATTAAACATTACCCACTCCTCATTTTTATCAAGGGGAAAAATTGTGAAAACAATATAAAGGATGTAAAAATGACAATAGTAATGACAATTATAAATCTCCATCAAACAATTAATCCAAATTTTCCGAGATTACAGTTCGAGCTGTGACGTGGCGACGTGGCAGGCGTTGCCCCTCCAGCCGCCAGCAGGGTTTTCCAGCAGCCAGCGCTTCATCGCCTGACTCTGCTGGACCGGTTCGGTCCGCTTCTCCTCTTAAACTTTTTACTCTCACGTTCCTCCTCTGGGAGCGGGCGCCTGCACTTCTCTTTAAGGAGTCGACTCCGTCCACCGTCTCTCGAAATTTAAACACGGGATCATGTTTCCTCTGGCTTCGTGAATCTCCGAGCACGAGGTTTTCTTTTACGTTTTTCCTTTTTTTCTGCTGTTGAAGAGAGATTTTGCTTTATCATGATCAACCTGAATTGCAATCTATCTCTGTCTTAATAGCCTCGCACGCGTTTCAAAAGGAACAGAAATGGGTTCGATTAGCAGAGTCATAACGAGCTTCTAAGCTCATAAAAGCTCTTAAGAGCACATAAAGGGAGGTTGTAGTCTCTATGTGCAACAGTGCTCTCTCATTACGACTTTCGAATCAGCGTGTTCTGAAATGTTTAGATTAAGTTGCCATACTATTATGATACAAAGCGTACAAACATAAAACAATTTAGCGACCCAATGTAATAGCAATTTCCAAATCTGAGTTACATTTCTCGTAAATGTCATAAAGCAATGTTTGGGTTGAAAAATACGCGGAAAGATAGTTAAAATACGAAATAAAATATATCTGTAAGGGGATAAATTTCAAAGTTTGAAACCTTCCAAAGAAAAATATAAAGGGAAACATGGATAGCATCTTCTACGGAAGGCGTAGTCTTCATCTAAAACTCCAAAGAATAAAAACTGTGTTTGAGGCGAAGGTTGGGTCCATAAAGTGCGCTCGGTCTGGGACCCGCCTTCACTTCGACTGCGGAGCTCATCCACCCGCCACAGTCTAGGAAAATCGTGTGTCAGACACGATTGCTTTCTCTGAGCCCAATGTTGTATTCACATTGTTATTTTTATCTTATAATGTTATTAATAATATATTTTTATCTTATAATATCACATTGTTATTTTTTTATTTCTATATACGTCAGATTATTTTTAATAACTTGTAAAAATTTAGATTAATAGTTTTTTATAATTATTTTATCATTATGTTGCTATGAAGATGTCATAAAATTAAAACCAGAGGTCGAAACGTTGTGCAGTAATATATTATATAACAATATAAAGAGTTTGTCAGAAATGTTTAAGTTATTGAAAATAATTAATGATGGTAGACGACAGTAGAATATTTTTTAGATCGGTTATTAGTAGCATAATCGATCAGTTATTTTTGAGTTTCATTTCAATCTTTTCAAACAAGAAAGAAGAGAAGGAAAGTACAACAACGTTGCATAATCTGTGGACACTCGATCATAGGTTCATTCAAAATACATACATTTTTGTGTGATAAAGTGAAAGAATATCAACGTATTTGTTTCGTTCGCAAAGAAGTTTTAAGTGACCGATGAACAACCTTGGTGACCCAGAGAATTTATTCTTCCTCTCACGATTCACAATTCATCCTCAACGCAGAAGAAATTAATAATCTGAGGAAGTAAGCATATAATATGCGATATATTTAAATATTTATTATACCGTATATAAGTAAACTGAAATATTTCCTAGTACAAATAAAAGACCATCCAAAAATTTTATTATGTAATATTTCACCATGGCACTATTATAATATCCAGCATTAATATCCTTCACGAAGAGCTAAAAAATATTCTTCTGCTTGTCATCCTACGATGATGGTCCAATATACGTAATTAATTATTCAATTCAAAGTAATTCCTAGTGGTTTGTTCCGAAATATATAAGTACGTCCGGAAATTAAAATGCACTTGCTGCTAAATTTCTGCTAAACACCAAAACTCATCGGTTTGAAAGGATTACTTCATCTGGTGCTCTACTTCATTTGAATATCTTTTTATCCATTTTATAAATGAAAGGCTTAAGGTACTACAATTGTGAATAGCACCGTTTAACATCAATTGCTTCAACATTTTCGATCAAATATTAAAATATAGTCGCGTCAACCTTGGAATATAAGATTAACTGATAGCCCTGATATAACCACGATTTTTTATTGTATAAAATGAAAATTTACGATCGGTCAATAAATATTATAATATGGTCAAATACATACTGCAAAGTAATTGTATGTAAACTGTCCCATTGGTAATTTTCAGGTCTCCTTTATAGCAATATAAGAAAAAAACATTACACATTAAAATGTTCTTATTTACAGTTCCAAAACCACAATGAAAATTACTTTTGTGATGGCAAATTTTAGGACTGAAGGTGAAGTAATTCTACAGAAGATCTTCTCATTAGCAGGATTATTGCTGTGTTGTTGTGAAGGAAGTTAAGTGCTAGATGGTTGAGGTGTGTCTCAAATCTTCTTTGATATTTGTGGCTGATTTGTCTTGTTTTTTCTTCTAATGTTGGAGCACATAGGTCCCGATGAGATGTTGCATTAGTTATGTACAACGGAGCGGAGTTAATATTTCTTAAAACTTTGAACTGGACGTGCTGCAGGACTGATAAATATGAGCTGTTAGCAATACCGTAACTTTGGATATCATATATCATCACGAGTTGAAAATAAAACTGTGATTTATACAAATATAATATCTATCAGAATTCTAGGAACTTCAACCTTTTTTGGGGGGGGGGCGGTCTTTACGGCACGTCGACATCTTGGTCATTAGAGCCCTAAAAACTTGTACAGGTAGGGAAAATGCAGTTACGCACTAGGGAGAGCCAACATAGCTCGCCCCGCATGTGGGACTCAACCAAACCCACTAAAAACCCTGAATTACAACTCATATATAAAAAACATTACATATATCATTATAAAAAAGGGGGGGAGAAGAAAGAGAAAAATGAAAGATATCCTAGCCCTAATAGCGTCGTGATCGAAAAGAACAAGAGGTGACCAAGGTCAGGAAAGAGAAAGGAAGGAGCCTCGCACAAGTAAGTGGATGCCAGACTCAACTCGGGGCCCCGTGTTTGCCAAACACGTACTTACTAGATGTAAGTCCCCTGGGGGGTCAAATCTTGTTACAAACATAAGATAGAAATAAATGATAATTACATGATAAATAATTCTAACATAAATTATATAATATCATAAATAATTTACATAAGGGAAATATGCTTTAGAAGTTATCTGAAACAGCATCTTCCGATGATCGAGCGTAAATCGTACCTCTTTAAAAATTCTTCTCAACAGGAGAGAGGAAAGAGGACACTTAGTTTCCGATGAAGAGGAAAAAATTAATTCTAAGAAGCAGTTAGATTTTGCTCTTTTCACAGATAACATGAGAGAAAGAGTGTTTACTTTTTGTTTATTGTTTTCTTTTACGCAAAAGTGTTTTGTGTGTGTTATCATTATTGATATTGATCGATGTCGGTGTACACGTGGCTAACCCGAAATTGATGTCACTCGACCTGTCCAGAAATAGGTTTTATTCTCTTAAGATTATTACAATTATTTTCTTAAACATATTAACTAGATCATTTTAACAGGAGAAAACAGAGAAAACAATAACACTCCTAGAATGAGTGATCCAGGTTTGGCACTTGTACATACGAGATGGAGCCCATACGGGAACCCTAATGGCACTTATCTTTTTTTTAGTGGAGAGCACAAGACCCCAATAAAATATGGTGCTCTACTGACGTTGCCTTCAAGTGTTTTCTATCTCGCTGCTGTTCTTTATACCCGGTACCACCCCCAATGCCACTGGTGTGGCTACTTTGGCCGTGCCACCTTGTTCGTTTTGGAGTGCTACCGGCGTTTCAACAGCATTCCAACGCCCACTCTTCTCAGCGCACGTTGTAAAAAGGGGCACTAAAGGAGATCGATTATCTCTCCACCATTATACCTCTGTAGACTACATTTAACCATTTTGGATACTACCCAATATCTCGTGGTTGCTCATGGCTTTCACGTTTTATATTTTATGACGACGTTCTGGAAACATTGAAAAGGATCGATTACTAATTTCTTTCCGATTAATCATTTTGTGCAAAAACAATTTCCTAAGTAACAGTAGAACAGACACGGATAAAAGAAAAACAAACAAAAGTGTGGAATACGGAGGTTCGTACAGTGGTTATAGGTTATTCACACAGGTTTGCCTCTAACATTATTCGTAACAATTATTTGTAACAATATTTGTAACAGTCTTTCTATTGTAGTTTTGGTGATGCAAACAATCACCATTAATTATCTGATGATGGACATTAATAACGAATTAAGGACAAAAATCAATTCATAATCGTCACATTATCACATTACTCCATACCTATTATGGGCTCTAATGACCTCGATGTTGACGAGCCCTAAAGCCCCACAAAAAAAAAAATCCATACCTATTTTTATCAAGCCAATCACTTCGTCACATCAACTCTAAATCCTGCACTACCTCCAGTTTTGAATTAATGTAGAAACTCGTATGACACAAGTCTTAGGTGCCATTGCAACTTGCGAACAATTAAGGAGAACCTGCTATCGTGAGCGCTCACACTCACGGTCCTATGAATAACGCAGACATTACAATGTGGAGGCACACATTTTCTTTTTTATCTCATATACATTACAAATAATCTTACAACTCAAAAATGTGCAAAGATTAAATACAAAGTGTGAAACATTACTCTTCAGTCGAATTGTGTCCTTAGAGAGACTCACAGAATAAGGATGGCCAACGTGACTCGCCTTGAATATTGTCCTCCGTTTTATGACTTTTGAGACTGCTAGAAATAATTACCTAGGGTCAATTTTGTGTCCGTGACAAATAAGTCTATTTCCTTCGCGTTTTTTCGACTCATTGTTAATGATATTTGACATTTCAGACACGTAGTTACAGATACAATACCATTCTTTACGAGTTTCGAATCAGATCACGCATCCTTACCACTTATGTTTCATGTTGGAAAGAACATGTCAAAGCTCCAAAACCAAGATGTAACATTCCCTTTCTATGCAACTGAATGTTCGCCAAGTAATTATAAATCTCAGTTGCTCATATCTTTAGTTCTAGATGCATACGTCAATATCCTTGCTGTCAAAGACAATTATATCAGAAGATAGCAGATCTGAGTCTCATTAGAAACACGCGCGTACATATACACACTCACATACAAAATAAAACAGCAGATTCTCAAGTGTCAAGGCACGATGAGTGTACTAACAATTATTTCAAAAACAAGATGATAAATTATAGAGAAAATGCCAATATTTTGATTATTATGGAGGTCGTCTTCCAGAAATTCGTAGAGTACGTTTTCTCCAGGGGTGCACCCCCACCCCCAAACCCTATGACACAGACCCCCTCCCCCAAAATAAGATACGCTCCTCGCCATCAAAAATTTAGAAATATTTTACAACTTTATCCCTCCCTTTTCCGCAGAAGGATTCGAACAATGAATCATGTTGATGTTTGCAGCGCTGCTTGGAATGTAATGTATAGAATTAGTTCGCGCACGATACAGAAATCTTTAAAAAGAAGATACACCTCTCGCAGCACCTGAGCACCCATTCCTCGGTAGTTAGCCTCAGGCCTAAAACTCTTCATTTCGATGCAGACTTCTCGTATTCAAAGCAGTTTTAAAGCTTAGTTACGCGCTCACGATTCACTTTTTTATTCTGTTCTATGAGCCTTCAACTCTTTTGTTTTCTTTTCCTAGAAATGGATCAGATCATAGATTAGACTTAATGCTTCCTGCGAGTGGACCCTCAGATAAAATGCAATTACAGTATTCTCGAAAAGTTGGAGCGTGAGGTAACTTACTAATTTTTACATGATGAACCATTTATCACATCCATATAGTGTACACAAGAATGTACAAATAAGTAAATATCATATACTTTGCTATATCTTCTTCAGTATAAGGTGATAAATACTTGAATGGTTGATTAGTCCTTGCGATTTGATACATGGGCATTCAAATCCAAAGAATCTTTATCCAATTTCAAGAAACGGTCTTTAACTATCCACACGAGCCAGTTCGCTATTTTAAATGTACCCGGCAATCGCGAACGGAACTCCACGTTTAATCATGTCTCATTTGTCACGTAAGAACTACGCGTGTTCTAACACTTCATCGAGCATGGAGGTATATGTTGTGGGAAATGAGAATTTTCAGGGTTACGGTAATGATCATGATAAAAATTGTGTATTTCTTCTTTAAGTTCTTTGTGAGAAATCCGGACCAAAGTGATTGTTTTCAAGTGATGTCATGAGTGACGCTTAAGGAGATCTTAGTTCGTCAGTCATATGATCTCGTAAACTGAAGATCGTCCCACATATACAAGAGGAGAAAACCTGAGAAAGAAACAAGACAAAATGTCCAAAGCGTTGCTTTACCTCTAATTATAGCTTCCCACTATAATTATTCCAGTGGGTTAAGCGTTTCGTGTCGAAAATCATTGATAAATTACTCGTGCTCTGTTCCCCTGAAACCGGTAATTGAAAACCCTCACCTGTTATTGCCCGCAGTTCTACAAAGTCGCTTTTTCCTACTTTATTTCATCACTAGTTGCTCAGGTTACATTATGAATGATAACACATGAAATAAACAAGAAAGCGTTCAAAAATTCCCATCCAAAAATTTAATCTGGAATCGAGAAGAACAGAACTTAGAGTCTGAAAATAAAGACTTGTGACATAATAATAATAAATTTATTGTCAAAAAAACAGTACAAACTGCGTATGACCACGTGGAAAACAATAAAACTAATTTACTCCCCGGAAGCAAGCAAGGGACCATCCCATCAATTCCGATCAAGGGCCCTAAGGCAGAGGCGGATTCAAAAATTTCAGCAAAAGTTCCTAGATAAGATAAAAAGTTAACTGCGAGTTATAATACACATATAATGT